>JAZHYW010066049.1:0-10689 GCA_037355805.1 Ixodes ricinus
CGTCTGCTCTTTTGGTCCGCCGTGTGGATGCTCATTGCAGCCGGGCGGCCCGCGGCCCGCGCATCACGTGATCAATCGGTCCGCGGACCGGTCCGTCGTGTGGATACACCTTTAGCGGGCGGCAAGCGGGCTAGCTTGTGGCTCCACCATGACGTCACGTCGCAGTGGAGCCAACGTTACTAAATTACTTAAGTTGAGAAACTCCCGAAAAATAGCGTACCCCCCTCCTCCCCCAACAGCATTCCATAGAATACACTGCAGTTCTCGTAGCAGCCGTCCGGCGCGTCGGAACGACGGGAAGCGAGCCGTGGCATAAACGCTGCTCGTGCAAGCAGCGTCTATGAGCAGTTCCGTAACGGAACTATTCTAATAACGTTGTGTAAAGCTGCGGTTGATTGGTTGTACCGCGTAGCTTAGCTTAGCACCCGATGACGTCACGTCACGGCCGTACGGCTGATGATCAGTGTTGCCATCCCTCTCAAGCAGCTTTTTAAGCCGTGATTTTTTAAAACTACACACAGTATCGAGAAAAAAATTATACCTTTTTCATTCGGGAACACTGCCTTAGCTAAAAACAATCGTAATCCCAAATTTAAAAAAAAATAAAGGAAATAATGACAGGAGTTGTCCTCTAAGAAACGGAGGGATTGGCGAGTCTCGAGCATGGTGTGATCACTCCGCGCTCAATTCGGAGTGCAAGTTGTTTGCTCCTTTCGCAGATGTTGGGGTGACGCCAGAACGACTCCGAGTTCTGATTGGCTTTGATTGGAAGCATAGTGGGTAGACCTCAATGCTAGATAATTCCTTGAAGTCTACCCGCTATTTGTTTTTCTAGAAACCAATAACAGCTCGGCTCGGCATTCTGACATCATCGGAACCCCCTGTGCGAGAAGCAGACGAACTTGCGCTCCGCCTAAGGTTGCGACATTAGTTGCTAAGAAGGGCGATAAACAAATCGCAAATCAAAAAAGCGAGAGCATAATAAGTGACGGCCCGCCTTCCTTATGCTACCAGTGGCAATGAATAGTCGCCATGGTATTGTCTGCTTAATTTATTCCATGTTGGAATCAGTTGTGCCCAGGCGCTTTGAAGCAGACACTCCATTTCGGTTTCTTCGTACATCTCTACGAGCAATATGCTCCTCGTCTTCCTCCCACACATCGCAGCACAGACGCAGGAAAATTCCGCCTGTTGTCTTGCGTACAAATATGCTCTACGCGGGTAACGTAGTTAACTCGAATGAGACATAACTGCGCAAAAGTAACGCGTGAAAGCATGTTTGCTGTATGTGTTAACACATCCACGCAGACCGCCCCCCCCCCTTCCTTCCCGGCCCACACACACACACACTTCGGACGCAAATATATCGTCCCGCTTACTCGAGATTGAACACAGAGACGGTGCGCTGGGGACCCAGCTAAAGACCTGTACTCTTGCGTAAATATCGTGCAAGTCGAGCAGACCCAACCCGAAAAGGATTTTCGTGTAAGGAAATATCTTTTCCTGGAAGAGGTGCGCCACTCAGTTGCAGACAATATACCTTGGTTTCCCAAAATCGGAATCGGGCGTGAGGCAGAATCATTACAGCTTTCGCATGTTATCATAGCTGTCTTTATTCTTGGTTTCTGTTTTCTGGTTCCGGGGCATCTTGTTGCTCGTTTGTCTTGACTTGAGTTTCTTCTACTCAGGTCGGTCGCTATCTTCGCTCTTGTTTTGGTTAAGTTTGTGATCTTTGCTCTGATCGACTTCACGAGGAAGGTGCTTCTGTAAACCAAGGATACTCAGCAAATGCTTCAAATAGAATTCTAGAGTGTCCCGCATAGAGCGGAGCCGCATTAAAGGGAGCTAAAGCGATTTTAAATGTGAGAAAAATACCCCGAGCCTAGTTGATTAGACCTCAGCCATCACGAATATCGTATTCGTTTGGTCATTTTATGCGCGGATTAACTGGAAAAGCGCCTTCAAAGTAGCGCCGAAGTCACGCCCCTCCGAACCAGAATGAAAGGGGAGACAGGAGGAAACCCGTCAGCCGGCGTCACAAAAGGTCTGGCTGGGGACTCCTCCGCGGCTGGCCGCACTTCCCTCGTAAGGTGGTCTACTGACTTTTCGAGATGTCATCGTTCTGTCGCTGCATAGCCCTTGTTTTTATCCGTTGACCGGTCGTGCTACTGGCTCAATCGCCTGACATGTTGATTGTCTTTTGTTTGTTCACGGATTGGCGGAATTCTAGTGGCGCACTCGTGACAGGACGATTGGTCACAGAACGATTCGTCACATAGGAACATTCGTCACAGGATGACTCGTCATGCGGGCAACTGGTCACATCGATCGGGCAGGGGACGATAGTAAATTGTAAATTTCAATAACTGCCCACATTCCCTGATGAGGAGTTTCACGACTTCCCACTGTGACATAAACCAATGGTTAGAAAAACTAATCTTACAATACTAATCCGCTTTTCCTTTCATCAGATAACGACTCTTCAGCAGGTTGATCTAAGTTGCTGGCTTGAACGAGCAATAATCCGACTGGCAGCCAAATTAGTTTTTACTTTGCCTTGCATACACCTCTTCGAGAAAACCAATAAGTATCGGAATTCTTTCTGCTGCATGTGTACGAGTACCCCTCGTGCAGCTGCATGGCTCCACCTCTCTCTGTTGCGATCACCTCCATCCTTTTGAATGTAGTCTGAGTTCAAAAATAGTCGCTTTTATATGGCCTCCCCATTCACCGTTCGGGACGGACCCAGAAGCTAAAACGTCTGTTACAAATTCTTCGACCTTGAGAAGCGAAAGACATGCTAAGATAAGAGCTGACCCACTTTGTCAGGCCGAACCAACATTCAATGTTCGGGACCGAACCAGAAGCTAAAACGTTTGTTGCAAATTCTTCGCCTTTCAGAAGCCAAAGACATACTAAGATATGAGGTGAGCCACTTTGTCCGCCAGAAACCAAATTGAACAATACATTTTTGGGGGACGAACTATTGTAGGACCGGTTGGCCGCGTGACGAGTCATCCTATGACGAATGTTCCTGTGTGACGAATCGTCCTGTGACCAATCGTCCTGTGACGAGTGCGCATGTGACGAATGGACCGTATCCCGCACCATGCTGTACTAATCTGTAGCCGTCCGCTTGCACGAACAGCGCTCGTCGCAGTTGTTCTTCCGCTTACCACCTTTTAACTCCGACCCCGAGATTTCAAAGGGATGGGTTTCCGCTATGTGAAACAAACGAGTTTTAGCAAGTACACTTTTTGTTTTTAAACGTGTTTTGGACGGCGCATATGAAAACAATGCACGCATGGGTTTGGGTCTGAAGAAGGTTCGCCTGAACTCGACGCTCTGCCGAACATCTTTGAATGTAAGAAGTCAATTCGGCGCATTAACAGGCACACACAAAGAGGAGACACAACTAGGTAAGAATTATAGGTCGACTGTTCTAGAAAAAAGCCATTACGTTATTAGTTGCGTGCAGGGTACTGGAAAATCAGCGATCACGTAGCTAAATAGCGGGCTTCCACTGGCTTTTTTGTGCTAACAGCCTTATATTAGTGTTTTAGTTTTTGTTTCCTTTTATATCGTTGAAGTTAACATATTTTCCGGATCGACTGCGCCACCCCAGATTGTTTTATTTTTTTTAATCTACTCCGCTATTCGTGTAACTTGGGAGAGGAGGACTTGTTATAATAACGGGTCATACAATTCATCATGCGACTTTCACGGTGCAACTTGTTTTAGCATGGACTTTTTTATAGTTGCTGATACTCTTTGAGGTCACATATGTTTTAAATGAAAACTTAACTTTTGTTAAATTTTTCTTTCATAGGTACATGTTCTCTTCAGGAGCGCTTTTTGGAGATACGAAGGATGTGATGTTCTGTTGTGAACTGAGTTCTTGTTTTACAAGTCAAGCGTAATAAAGTTCGTGTGTCATGCAATGGTTCTTTGTGCCGTAGAATTGCGATCAGACGATGATAATGCTTGGTAGTGGTCTAATGCAGTCAACAAATCTTGGGAGAAGTGTAGGAATAAAGAAGCCCAGGAAGCTTTCACGAATACGACATCAAATTGAGGGCTGCCGGACACACATATCCGCTTTTTCTAAACCTGCAATTGCCCAATAATTCGGTAGAGAAGCCAATAAAAGCCGCAGAGGACCACTATCACAAACATGGGCCTTGTGCACAGTTATTCTCATAACACAAGGACATCGACGGTGGCAGAACGGCGACACCATTTCATCTCAGGGGAAGCTCTCCCGTCGCCCGAAGCCGATTATACTATCCCTTCAAACCACTTCAGCCTTCGTGAACAATGCCGTCTGCACGCTCACGTGTCCAGCAGCGGCCAAGCATGAAGGCCGATGTGTGCCGAATTCTTGTCCACTGACGGCCGTTTTCGGGAGGGTAACGCTAATCCGACCTGACGCGTCCCGTCAAAAGCACTCCGTTTACTGTCAACGTTTTACGTTACAATAAGTAGCAGTCAGTACGTTCCTCAACGTATGAAGCCGGCCATGTCGAGTCGGCGCAAGTGGTTCCTCGTGTCTGCCCGTATTACTGCGGGGGTAATTTTTCTGCTTTGCCAACGGCTGGAACGCGTACTTTGCCAGGTCGAGGGCCCTCTGGACACATTCCCCTTTCGGATCCACCGAAAGATTTAAAAATCAGAAGCCGAACCCGATTTACAAGAGCAGAAGCCTCGGCGCCCGACTACTACCACAAGCGACGGAGCAAGCGAGAATCGAGATGGTCCTCTTATGACCTAGTGGCGCGTCACGCGTGACTAGCCAATGGCGTGCCGCTGCGGCGATCGCTTCTGTTTTCTTCGCTTTTTTTCGCGTTTCGTGATTATTTTGGGTCAAACGGTTGTGATATTTGGACTCAGCAGGCACACACACGTAATAATCAAGCATTAACTCGTTTTATTTTTTTCGAAAAGCTCTTCAGTTTTTTTTTTAAGCTCGAAATGTAGATCTTGAACAGTGTCAAAAAATTTCTTTGTACACGTTGTTATTTTTTATTATTATTAAATTCCATATTTATTGAGTCGCGAATAAAATACAGATTTAATTATGCACCTCTGGGCGGCGGGGTAAGATAGAAACGACTTCCACTATATATAGCGGTGTTTATGGGAGGACTCGTCTCAATCCAAATTTCTACAGCCAACTTGTCATAGGGCAAGTCGTCGACGAGAAAGTCGTAACGACGGCCAACTTGTAAATGGTTAAATAATTTCGCAAGAAATTGTTTTTCTCGCAGGATATTTGTTTGAGTCTCGGCTTATATCCTTGATAGCAGTATCCTTTTTTTTTAAGTCCTGAAAGATGGTTATATGATATAGTGGACAAATCACAACATTGGGTTCAGTTTAGAGCCGGTGGTTCTACTTGAGTCGTTTACATTTTATAATATGTCGACGTTCAGGTGGCGGGTTAATAGAATAACTAATTTGAACGTGAGCACGTTAATTCACAAAAAGCGCTACATTTCCATTTCGTCCGCAGCGTGTCTGGAATACGAGGCTCTTAAGGCTACTGTAGATGGTCTTACAAAGGCGAAACAAACATTGTTGGACCCGTGTTTGAGAAGTATATGTTTTCACTGAAGGTAATTGCGGCCTATTTAAATATACTGTGAACCAGTTTTAGCACAAGCTGTAGCAAGGATGTTTGAAAGTACTGTGAAGAACCTGATACAAAGCCGTCTAAATCAGTCACTAATAGCAATCACCGCAAGCAATATTAACGACAGCACTGATAATCTTTTCGTCAATAGTAATTTTTGGCTTGCACTTCTTTTTTTTTTTTACTAATCCAGCATATGACATAAGGTTTCTTTCGGCTACGGGCAACATTATGCAAAAAATTTTCGTACAAACAATGATGCGTGAAGCTACGTTTTGGCAAACTTATAATCATTGATACGTTGAACGATACCCTACCATGCAACTCTAAATCTGTTCGAACGCGTGTAGAGATTAAAATCAGTATTCTGACTGCAGTCGAGGGCTAAAGAAATCAAGTGAAAACGAAAAACAAAAACACTCTAGATCTTTTTTCGCACTAGTAAGAAAGGGACGTTGCAAGGCTCAAATAAGTATAGCCTTAGTAGTCACCAGATTAGAGCCGGTAATGCGATATTCTTTAAAAAAAACAAGTCACACAATGAGTGACGAGGGGGATTCAGGCCACTTTTCTTAGTAGTACGGTTTCACTATGACGAGATATTCGATTTAACCAGTTCACGTATGACGAGTTTTTTGTTACAAGTTGGTTGTGATAAGTGGGGCTGGTCTCAATCAGGGAAAATTTGGCGTCATGTCACCCGTAAAGAGCCATCTTCTTAAATTATTTAATGATATGCCATGGAGTGTTCACGCTCCGCCTTTCTTAAATGACATTGTGTGTTAAAGTACCTGCCCCGACGATTGTCCGTTCATATAATCGGGTGCGAAAAAGACAAACATGCCTCATTTATTGTATACGTGGCTGTTCGTAATAATAGCAATGTCCTCTGCTTTTGTTTGTTTTTTGACCTACCACAATTTTTGTCTTCATGAATGACACGGATTGTCTAGGTTGGGTCAACTTTTAACCTGGCGTTTGTTGCAGTTCAAACCGGGCATTCTTCTCGCCCGACAGCAATGCGCGTGGACGGCACAGGAAAGCATCCTGTAATTTTCTAAACGACTCCCTTATCGGTTGGCGGCAGACAGGGTGTGGTTGAAGAAGAGGCCTCTCGGATGTTGTCCGCCTCCGCACAGGCGCTGCATTATTCAGACTGAGCACTGCGTCGCTACGTCGGGGGATCGGCCTGCGGTCGTGGCGTGACCGCGTTCTGCGGGACGCATCTATCCTGCAGCAGTATATCGTGTGCTGGCACACTCTCGTTTTGATTCTCTACGCCAGGTAACTTGTTTTCAAAGCAGATTTTAATGACGCGTCATGTTTACTTTCCTAGTGGAGTGTGTTTGTCCCCGGCGGCATTATCGGCGTGATTTTGATTCGATTTTTTAGTAAATATTAGATGCGACATCATTCTTGCAGGATAAGAGTGCATGTGTAGAGGAGTGTAAAAGACCATTTCAGATAAGGGCTTCTGACCGGTGCCATTTCGAGCGTTCGTGCGTATGACGCGTGCTTTGCTCGTTTTCCGAAGCGACGAGTACGCCGGGTTGTGGAGATCGCATATGCTGGGCTGCCGTTTTGTAAACATTGGAATCGTGTCTTGTCGCTGACAAAATATATGGAGCGAGAATACTTCTCCCGCCTCCAGCGCGAGCTTCGAACGTTCAATAACGTTTCGGCGTCTCGTGACGCTCCAGCAAACACGTACAGTCAAAGCACGGCGGAAGGCAGCGAGCATGCACGCTGGTGAGAGGCTTTGGACATTCGAAATAGACGTCCTGCGCTTCCTTCAAAATCTATCTTTTTCTGCCACTAAGATTTGTGCGCACGAACGTGTGCCATCCTAGCGGTATTATACAGCGTACGTGACAAAACAAAATAGATAAAAAGTTTTAAACATTTTTAAAAGTACTCGTTCTTGGATGAAAAAAAATGGTTTAAATCATGGAAGTATTCCTTTTAGAATGTTCGATTGGCAGCGTGCGTGCCTCTTTCAACTCTGAGGCATTAGGAACAAAGAATGTCAAGATGTACCATTCCGCGTGCCGCGTCTTTGAGACACTTGACGTTTGAGATCGGCCGTAACAACGACACGCACAAAAAACAACAATAGAAACGCAAACACTGGAAACATTTTGAATTCGGCTGCCGGTTTCTTGATCCGGCCTTTTCTGACACGCTGGAACGAGAACTTTTTTTTCTTGTTTCTTGAAGGACTGCGCTCTTCAATCTGAACAGCTTCATTGGTGAAAGATTGCGGGGACAGAATTTTGCTCGTGCCAAGACGGTCCGTCGTGTGTTCCCGTTCTCGGCCATTTGTTTTTACGAGTGCATTCCTCGACTGTGCAAATTGCATTCTCCCACTGACGCTGTCAGAGATGCGCGTTTCCATCTATTAAGAGGTGAAGGAATTTCAACGTTTTCTGTTGGGAGAATGTTATAGGCATCGCGACGCGACGAACACGGATTGGTTGTAAGAAATATGCAATGGCTTGGAGCAAACGGTTAGGAGTGTTTCAATGTAGCTGTTGGAAGGACAAATAAGTAGACATGTAATGTAAGTGCAAGCTTCCGTTACCCTGACAAAGCAAGTCAACTTGTTCTTCTTCTTGAAAACAAAACGGCATCATATTTTGTTGTGCTCCATACTGCACACTGGATGTTCGATAGCCAAATTGGTACAGATGCCAACCTATCCAGACAGCCAGACTCGTTATGGTCGAAAGGACACTAATCTTGTTTATTAAGCTTTCTTAACCCTTTGTTTAAAGGGGTACAAATTCGAAACTTGAAATAACCCCGGAACACTTCGATAGGGTGAAATATGATCCGTGATATCCGTAAATGATAATCACACGCTGGCATTTTCAGCGCATGGCTATATTTTTTGTTCCAACCGACGGATTCTGGCTAGCGCTTCAAAACCAGCCATCTCAGGATATTTGCCCGTAACGTCACGCTCGCAAAGTCATGGGCCCATAAACGGCCAAGGGTACCATACATTTCTGGAACTCGCGTCCCTAAAATCAAGAATGACCGCATATCCCCCCATAACACGGAGTACTGGATGCTCTAAAATTACAAAACAACATATGGCGAGCAAATGATATCAAGTACACTACCTAGGCTACTCAACTTACTTCACACTGAAAACATCCACTTCCTACCATGTCATTCAAAGACCTTCGAGCATTTCTTTTTTCCAAATATGACTGTGTAGCAAATGTATAATATTTACCTTTTAAAGAATACTACCATAAATGTATTGCCTTACTTTGTTGTAGTGAAATGTGTTTTGCGTGCTATGTATTTTTTTTGTGAATATTTTTTCACGTGAAGTTTTGTATTTTTGTTTTGTTTTCTGTGCCGCTGCTGCCAAATATAAGGATGGGGGCAGGGGGCTTGTCAAGCTGCATCATGCAACTTTTTTCTAGGTCTCCCTTCATCATACACTTCTTGACGAAAAATAAAACACATTACTATTAATTCCGATCGTCGCCACTAGGTGGCGCCACCTTTATAGGCAACGCGTTACAATACTGCCAAGTTGGAATACCCGAGGTATGGCGTACTAGAAGTGAGAGGTGTGCCAAGCGCCGCTCGTCCCCGGGCTCCCCCATCGGACTGGCGGCGCCGTGGCTCTGCTACTGATCGACCCGTGATGCCAGACATTCCAACGAAACCTCGCCCCCCCCCCCCCCCAACTACCAGGTGGTATTGGGAAATCGTATTATTTGTTTTAAAATTGCTTTTATGGCGTTTACGGACGAAAGATTGGTGTTTGTGAGCAGCTGTCATAAAGGAAGCCGCGTCTACACAAAGAAATAGGCGCTAAAATTTCGCTTCCGTACCCCATTAAGTTTGAAAACTAAAGCTTGAGTAGCACTATGGCACTTGTGCTGAAAATTGAGGGAGCACTTATATCGGAAAATAATGTCTCCATAAAACAATACATTTGTAGATTTTAAATTCCCAAAGAACCGCCCTGTTTTTATCTTTTTTAATTTAAAGGTTTTCACTACATATTCTTTACTTAAATTTAAAATCATATTCAGCGCAATCTTGAGTTCAATGCCATCAACCTGGGAACGAGTAGGAATTGCGTTAGCTACTGATAACACTCGTTAGAATACACGCTTCCAAGAACACTTGGTCACAAAGACATCCTTAAAATCGCTACCGTGTTTACTCGAGTAATAGCCGCACTGTTTATGAAGAAAACCTGAGGGTTCGCTTTTCCGCGGAGCACGCGGATTGCCAATCACCGCGATCGACAACATGATTCCAGCTGTTTACAGGACAGAGATAACGTCTTCGTGCGAAGATACCATCTGTGAAGATTGCATTTCTATAGAGAATTGTGTTCTCGATCTTGTTATTCGCTATGTTATTTATGCGCAACGCAATGATTGGCTGTAAATGTGTTCTGTGGGAAAGTAGACGCAAGGGCTTTGTACTATCGAGGGAAAAATGAAATGCGAACAGAGGAGCGCGTGGCTTGCCGTACAGGCTGCGCCACCTGGAAGTGAGCCTAGGGGCGAGGGTGCGTGGCCTACTCCGATGTGTTCACGCCCTTCGCTCGGCACTCCCCAAGCTTCGGCAGTGCGCCTCTCAGTGCGCTGAAAGCTGTCACCGCTATCTTTGTCTGCTCGGCGCGTGGGCCGAGCTTCTTCACACCGCACGCGCTGAGCCAGCAAAGATAGCGGTGATGGCTTTCAGCGCACTGAAGGCGCACTGCCGAAGCTGGAGCGCCGAGCGAAGGGCGTGAACACATCGGAGTAGGCCACGCGCCCTCGCCCTAGACTCACTTCAGGTGGCGCAGCCTGCACGGCAAGCCACGCGCTCCTGTTCGCATTTCATTTTCCCCGATAGCCACGTAAATTAGTGCGGCTATTACTCAGTAATGCGGTAATCGTCTGAAGTCCAAATAACCCAATTTTTGGCAAGAACCTTAAGCAAGTGAGTTCGCGCACCGCATGCAACTCGAAGCACGTGGAATGAAAGCCCGCGCTGCAGTACTCAGGGACCCTGGTTTTAAACCCGCACCTATAGGC
>JAZHYW010066052.1:0-10341 GCA_037355805.1 Ixodes ricinus
GCACCCGTGCAGTATGTTGCTGGGCCCGAGACCGAACGAGTACAAGCGGCTGCTCGTCATAACGACCAGTCTCCAGCACTCTTCTCGGGAGACGACTGTTTCAGTGAACATGGGGCAGGGTTCCCATCGTGGCCATGTGACCCCACCAGACCTGCTCCGAGGTCTCAACGGGGGCGTCCTGGGACAGCCCATGCTCCACGCCCGCCGGCGCGACAGAGTAACATTCCACATCGAGACCCGCCTCCTGCGAGAACGGGGCCGCAACAGGACAACTACTCATGTTGGTTTTGCGGCCGAAGGAATCACGCCAGGGAGAACTGTCCTGCACTCAACTCGCAGTGTTTCCAGTGCGGTAAAATCGGACATTTTGCCGTCGTTTGTCGAAGCCGCGCGCCGCCGCCTGCCGCGGATGGTGAACGCCGGCGACCTGCACTTCCAAGTCGTGGCCGTGGACAGACCTCCGGACGCCCGCGGAGGCCTGGTCCGACCACTGCGTTCAACTATAACGTCACCATCGACGGGGATGCTCCCGTCCTGTCTTTGGAGTCACAGGACCGCAGCCTGTACGACGCCTTCATTGCTGACGTAAAGGTAAACGGCTTGCCTCTCCAGTTACTGATCGACACTGGTTCGCAGGTTTCAATTCTGAACGAAAAGATTTTCGAGCAACTTAACAAGACTAGAAAGATCCGCTTACGCAAGCCTACGAGACGGCTTATGCATTATCTGCATCAACCGATTCCTGTGTTGGGATGTTTCACGGCTCAGGTCGTATTCAAAGACCGACAGACGCCACTAGATTTTTACGTCATTCGCGAAGGACGTTCTCTACTTGGTATTGACGCCGTCAGAGAATTGAAACTTCGGCTATCAGGAGCTGAATTTGAATGTTTTCATCTGGATGCAGCTGACCCAGGCCAAACGCCACGCTCTGATGTGAGGCCGGCGGGTGACCGTCAGCGGCGCCCGTTCACCGTATCGTCGCAGCGCTCAAGTCAGCTACGGGCAAATTTACCGAATGCCCATGGCATCGGTCCACAACCTTCAGATCTTCAGTGCCACCAGGTACTAACGCAGCCCACCCTCAGTCAAGATCACCACTGGTCACCAGCGCCGCCCGATCACAGTCCCCAAGTACAGACAGCGTGGACGAGTTTTCCACGAAGGTGAAGCAGCCTGCGGTAAGCTGTACACAAGCTTCAAGCCCTCCTGTACAAGATACGTCAAAACTTCCTCGCGGATTCGAGGAATTTGAGCATCTATTTACGTCAGAACTTGGCCTGCTACGAAACCAGACACACACTGTCAAGGTGCGCCAAAACGTACCTCCAGTACAGTCAAGGCTACGTCGCCTACCCATCAGTCTGCGTGAAGCGGTCTCAGAAGAAATTTTCAAGCTCGAGCGCCAAGGCGTCATCGAAAGAATAAATGCGTCAGAGTGGGTCTCGCCAATCGTTGTAGTAAGAAAAAGGATGGCAGCATCAGGATGTGCGTCGACTTGCGTGCGCCCAACCAAGCCGTCGTCATAGATTCCTTTCCGCTGCCACACATAGAGGAGCTCCTGCACTCATTGCACGGAGCATCTCATTTTTCGAAGCTGGACCTGGCGTCGGCTTACCACCAGATCCGACTCGACCCGGTGAGCCGAGACCTGACGGCATTTATCACTCACGAAGGATTATTTCGCTTCAAGCGAGTTTGTTTCGGGTTGGCGTCCGCTCCCGCAGCGTTTCAGCAGATCATGTCTAGGGTTCTAAAAGATTGTAAGGGCGTCCAATTTTACCTAGACGACATCATTGTGTACGGGTCTTCACAGGAAGAGCATGATTCGAACTTGCGCCAAGTCTTGTCCGCAATCTCTCGAGCGGGAATGAAACTTAATCGAAAGGGCGTTTTTAACGTACGCGAGTTGTCGTTTCTGGGCCACAGTCTTTCAATGGATGGTTTAGCACCCCTTCCATCAAAGGTAGACGACGTCCGGAATTTCGAAACTCCGTCAGACCCGTCGAAGTTGAAGGCATTTTTGGGATTAATTGAGTATTACAGTAAGTTCATACCCCACTGTTCGACCATCGTCGAACCATTGCGTCGTTTGCTCCGCAAAGGTGTACAGTTCGTTTGGTCCCCCGAAGCTCAGGCAAGTTTTGCCAAGATAAAATCATGCATCCAGAATGCACCAATCCTTTCCATGTTTGATCCGACGCTACCAGTCATAATATCGACGGATGCATCAAACTATGGCTTAGGAGCTGTCTTGCAACAGAAGTACGGGAAACACCTTCGGACGGTTGCTTTCGCATCACGCTCGCTGACCGACGCTGAGCGTAGGTATTCTACGGGAGAAAAGGAGGCCCTAGCTTGCTTATGGGCATGCGAAAAATGGCATGTGTACCTCTGGGGTAGGCCATTCACTATTCGAACAGACCACCAAGCGTTAGTCACGTTGCTGTCCAATAGAGGCTCTGGAGTTCGCCCTTTGCGTATAACTCGATGGGCTTCGCGTCTCTTGAACTATAACTTTCGTATGGAGTACCAGAAAGGTGCCGACAATCTCGTTGCCGACGCGTTGTCTAGACTTCCCTTTCAGACACAGAAAATGGTATGAATTTTGACGAAGACATAGTTTCCTTCGTGATTGCTCCAATATCACGCTCAGAATTTCAAGAAGCTACGGCAGTCGACCCGGTTCTGCCCGGTGTGATGCATTACACAGCGTCGTCTTGGCCGCAAGATAGCACCAGTATACCTGAACTGCGGCCGTACTTTAACGTCAGGGACCAGCTGTCCGTTCACAACGACTTATTGTTACAAGGGGAGAAAGTAGTTGTTCCAGAAAGACTCAGAGAGAATATCATCAATCTTGCGCACGAGACGCATCAAGGAATTACGAGAACCATCAGCGTCATCAGAGACCGCTACTGGTGGCCACGCATGGACGCCGAAATCAAGTTTAAAGTGCAGCATTGTACCGTTTGCAACGCAACAGACAAGCCGGTTAAAGCAGCGCCTGCTCCGCTACAGCCGGTCGAGTTCCCAGAGCGACCATGGGACAAGCTCGGTTTGGATATCGTGGGTCCCATCGACAGAGCTCCACCAAGTCAAAGATATTTCTTGGTCCTGATTGATTATCACTCGAAGTGGCCTGAAGTTCAACACACCTCAGCGGCGACAACAGCTACTGTAATTACTTTTCTACAGAACATCTTTGCCCGGGAAGGTTTGCCCCGAGAGCTCGTCACGGACAATGGCGTTCAGTTCGTCTCTAGGGAGTTCGAAGAATTTTTGAAACAGCAAGGTATCAGGCACCTCAAGTCTTCCTTGTATCATCCGCAAGCAAATGGGCAAGTTGAACGGTTCAATCGAGTACTAAAGTCATGTTTACAACTGGCAACAGTTCAAGGACGACCACTTCCTGAAGCGGTTCGCGACTACTTAGAAGCGTACAGGCGAACTACTCACCCAGCAACGGGTCAGACTCCTGCAGTTCTTCTTCACGGACGAGTGCATAGATCAAGACTGGATCTACAGGGTCTTCCGACACCCAAGGTGCCAGAGAGAAGCACGTCTCAGCTCCACGAGCGAGTCAAGAAGTACCAGACAAAAATGAAGATTTACTCGGACGCAAGACGAGCTGTGAGACGGCCGAAGTTCATAGCCGGCCAAGCCGTCCGAATTTTTCGTCCACAACACAGCGACAAGTTGCACAGCAAATACACAGGTCCGCAAGTGATTGAAAAGCAAGTTGGCCCTGCCACGTACCAGTTTAGCGACGGACGGAAGTGGAACGCTAAGAAACTCACTCCTGCACCTCTCCAAGATCAAGCGAGTGCGCCACACGCAAGCAAAGGAACTACAGAAACCCAACAACTGCAACGAGTAGATTACTTTGACGAAGATGATGACGACGATTCAGTAATCGACACGCTCAACTTCCCGAAAATCTACGTAGCGACTAGATCGCCCACAGCTCCAAGGAGACCGACCACATCAGGTGACCCGGTAACAAGAACTCCTGAGTCTACGACGGCTGCTGAAAGAACAGCGGTCGCTCTTGTTGCCCAGCCGGAGCCCGTAGAGGTTCTTCCAGCCAACGTATCAGTGGAGTATTTTGACCCCGTCGACGCAAGCACCCCTGCGGCATCACGCCCCGAGACACCACAGTCGATGCCGCCTCTCGAATCTTCACGAAGTGACGTGAGTGATTCCGTGGTTGTGTCGGTGTCTTCAGTGGTACCAGTTGCACCACTCCTGTCTGCCATGGCTTTGTCCTGCGGGATCTGGTGTCGTCGGAGGAATCGCCGCTTCGAAATGACCGGCCGTTTCCCGGAACCCACACGGCAGCCCGGTGAGTCGGACCTCCAGCATCCAGCGATGTCCCAGCGAACCTGCCTTTAGGTCAACAGCACCTCATCAACTCCGCAGACTGGTTGGCCAGCGCGCGGTCTTATAATACTACACTAATGTTCTTGAAATGTTGGGATAGATGACCTCTGTCACCGTATTATGTGGTCAACCTGAAGGTGGGCCACAGTTATTGCCGATTTCCATGAGGCGTTTTCAGAACCTACTTTCACGGCTTTCCGGTTAGACCGTCACATGCTGTGAATATTTGCTTAGCTCATGTAAACTGTCGAACGAAACCACCCTGACAGTTTTGTGTACCCATCGCCATGACGCCAGTCTTTGGAGTCATAGCGCAGCGAGTGTGCGTCGCGATTCACCAGAAGTCAAGCCATTACTCCATTCACCCCTACGCTGAATGGGCTGTAGAAGCTGCATGCTCATTGGTCCAGTCAACTGTCAATTTTAAACCACATGAGTCCACCCCTCACCCTCTGCAGATTTGACGTGCAGAGAGTGAAGTCCAGCAGTCAGAGACCGGCCTTTGATTGGTTCGGCCAAAGGCACTCAGTTTAGGGTGAACGTTGTGTAGCACAATGCAGGCTAGCTGTGCCGATTTTGAGACAATGTTGTCATTTAGAAGGTGGTCAGATTTAAGGTGGCAACTATTTTTGCTGACCTATTTTTGGTTGAGAGACCAATAAGATCCTTGCTAATTGTTCACAGTTGCACTTTAATAAGTACAACATTGCAACAAATTAACATGTCATTGTGATGAGTGTTTTCTAGGGATACAGTGAAACCCGATTATATCAAACCGGGTTAATTCAGACTATTCCTTGTATCGAACTATTAGAGAACAGACTAGTAGCTTCAATAAAAATGCATAGCGAAAAATACGGTTACATTGAACGAAAATTGCAGCGTTTCCGGATAGATCAAACTACTCTGCAAGCTGGCTTTCCTCCAAAGCAGGCAACTAGTTGAAGGGAAAACAAGCTTGCAAAGAAAGCAGGCTTTTTTTTTCTTTTGGGCAACCGCTTTAATTGCCCGGGAGAAGAAAAAAAAAATTTGTTTTTGCATAGGGAGCGGGTAGAGGGTGAGCTGGTGAGACCTTGAAAAACGAAGAACCGGCCACTGAATAGCCGCATGGAGCGTCCCTCACGAGTCATGAGCTACAGACGCTCCTTCGAAAGTAAACGTTTCTAAATGTAGCGTGCTTGTTCGTTTTCAAATTTATTAAAACTTTTATTTTAAATTACTCTCAAGATCGAACCGGTACACGGGTTTTTATGAGTTCGATATAAACGGGTTTGACTTAACAGCAGTGCACATTATTAATTTACATGTTTGTTTTGTTTTCAGATGCCTTTCGACATGTACATCGGGCAAGCACCATTGGATATGTCACCTAGGAAACAGAAGGGACTCGTGAAGAAGTATATTGCGGAGCAACTACAAGATATCGACAGGATGCTGTAGTTCTATGCTACTTCTGGGAACAAACTCGGTTTTCCTGTTCATGTGATGACGGTGCTGGGTTATTTGATTTTGTCTATGCTTTTAATATGTATGTTTCGTCAACTGCGCCTGCTTTCGAGTCCTTGTTTAGTTTATTTGCATGCTCTCTTCAGGAAGGGTGTCAAGATTTCATTTCAGTGGAGAGCCTCGGAATACCAAAGACGGACCGGGGGTTGCCAGCTTACTTTTTTTAACAGGAATTGTACGGGTGGATCTTCATCACGGTTGGACCTGCATAACGTGTCGACCCGCGTAACAGGTCTACCCGTATCTGCGTCGGATTTTCCTGTCTGCGACCCGTTCACATATAGGACGGCCCGTGTGCATACGGTCCCCGGATGTCCATAACATCGTATGACCCAAACGGGTCAACCCGTATTAAGATTATATGGGTTTCTTCAGTAAGGAACCTTGGGTACTGACGCCCATCTGCATCCAACCGTCGCGCGACAGTATATCACGTATACAGTGTGATGCACGTTAAAAACCCTGAGCTAACAGTTGTACTGCACTGGCTAAATTTAGAATCTACAATGGGTAAAAATGTCGCCCTACGAAACTCCTGGGTTGCTAAACTCGTCAAACACAAACATTCTTTTTGTTATGACATAGGGGGGGGAGGAGGCGAAAGATTGCCACGACGTTTTCTTGTCTAACAAGCCCGCAGATCCGTGTATCTTCGTGACGCTTTTCATTGAGGTGGCGAAAAATCCCTAAAAACTCCCTGAGGCGCCGAACAAGAGCAGCACAAGAGAGTCCGCGGAGACAGCCGTGGTTCGCACGTATGACGTCTTGACAAATATTAGCTGCGACCGACATGTGTGACGGTCTCTAAAAAGCACGATGGGAGGCAAATGCTTTACTAGGGGAATACATTCCACTCCGCTCATTTGCATTAGACGGAAAGCCTACAGCGCCGAATTCAGCCCTGGCGGAGGGGAGTTCCGCGTCAGTCCACGCGCATGTGCCCGTGGATGTTCACGGCGGCCGCGGCGGTGTCGTCTCCGATTCCACCTAAAGCCCCTTCATGTTTCAGAAGTAGCGCAAGGTGCGTCGATGCGCGAGGCACGTGCAACGTGCAGCTCTTGGGAAGCTCATAGCGGCACAGCGCAGCAAGGTATTTGGCGCAGCACTGAGCTAGATCTTAGACGCCATGTTCTTTCTGAAAGTGGCGCGCGGCGCGTACCTTGAGCATTTCCACAACAATAAATTTGGTATGTAGAACAACCATCATCATCATCATCATCATTTACCGCCCGATCACCGTTACTGGATCAACTCAGTTATGGAACTTCCCACAAACGATGTACATTGGAGGGGCTCCGAAACCGTGTCCGATTTTTTTGCAGCTAGGCGGCGCTGCCAGCGCATTAATCCACGCGTTTTTGTCTGCTACTGCTCCGCGGCTGCTTTTGAGTCCCGACTCCTCTCGAGGTTCAGCATGGTTTTGGGTTAGTTTTTGCCCTTTCGCCAGTAAAAAGTAAAAATGTGACTACCAACAGCAGCAGAAACAATTTGAAAGTTGTCTGCTGCTGTTATCCGTAAGAAAGGCCAGAACCGCGCCGTCAATGATGATGATAGCGAGTATTAATGCGGAGCGCGCGCCCTCTGACAGGCGCCACGCAAAGGGACCCCCTCGGGAGCGGAGTTCCACAACTGAGTTGGATCTAGTAACGTTGCGCCCGATAGCCGAGACCTCCCGACGACGGATGGCTCTCGCCAAGCCCAGAAAACCTGTCCGCGCCGAGGCTATTGTATTTGAGAGGAGTGGAATGTATTCCCACTGATCTCTATTTTAGTAGGCTGGATCGCGGATCGGGAGCCCGTCGGTGTCGCCACCGGCGGCCATTTAGCTTGACACCAGGCAATACATGCAAGTCTATGGGAGAAACGCAAAAAAGTAAGAATATCAGAAGCATGTACGCTGTGCTCGGAGGCGAGTATTTTATGGTGTGCCGCGATCTTTATGTCGGTGTTGGGAGATCGAATCGGTATTTGTCAAACGTTCGAACGCCGATTAAAAAAATCAAACGTACCGGAGCACCTACGGCTGAGCTGGCAGAGCTTTCTCTCGTAGTGGAGTAAACAAATGAACTTGCCGTCAATGAGACTGTCACGGGAAGCCCATAAGTTGATGAATGACAAAAAGTTTCATTTCGACAGCGGCTTTCGGGGTGAGCGAATTCCGCGTAGTAAAAGCCTTCTAGCTTGTCGTCTGCTAAACCCAACTCAACAAAACCGTCTGCAGACTCGCGGTAACTCTAGGTAACTCTGGCTTCGTTGAGCTACATTACAGCAGAGTCACTCTCGACCACGAAATATTTAATTATAAGAACTGCGAGGGCTGTCAGTTTTAATGTTTGTACGCAAGGTATTTGACGGGCTTATCGAAAAGCATCCAAAAGTTTCAGTGCCGACAATAGCTTAGAAACGGGGGAAACATCCCTTTTCTCGTTCTTCCCATAGACTCTTCGCATTGGCTGGTGTCAATCGTGGCCGCCGGTGGCGACACTCGGCCCCAACTGCCAGAGGCCGCGGTCCGCGATCAGCCTACTACAATAGAGATCGGGTATTCCCCTAGTAAAGTATTTGATGGAGGCTTGGGTATAGTGGTCTATGCAGGTAATTGCATTCCTAAGGTCAGCACCGTCGAAGTTGATAGTTCTGATATCGTACTTATTGTCACCGAGTAAAGCAGAATTTAATAAAAAGCCTGCCTATCGTTCCTTTTATTTAACTCGGTGTTTTGAACGAAGTGTATCCCAACACGGCTAGGTCACAACCAGCCGTTTAGCCTTGTCCACATTCGGACTGATTTCGCTTCCGGGCAGTTGTCACCGCCATCGGCGGGATAAAATCATTTTTGTTGTAGTCTTTCAAAACTTAGGCAAAGTGGGATTATTTCTGCATTCATCAACGGAGATAAAAGTAATGTTAGGTTGTCAATATTGATGGTGATGTTTTGAGAACGCGAAGACACCAAGCTTTCATCGTACACTACCAAACTTGTCACCGTCGACTCGAACACGCACCATCGAATTTGTCGCTCACAACTAATAATCCTGACCTTGACGTCAATGGTGTGAACTATAAAAGGATGTCCCTGAACACGCATGCACACAACGAGCCCTGTTACGAGCGTCTCGCTGTAAAGTCTGTCATGACCGCTCGTGAGGTCATGGAACGCAGATCGTTTTAATTCCAGAATCTCTAGAACTATTATTTCGAAAATTGCACGTTGTGCTGTTCCTCGTCATCGCTCAGTTGGAACGCCACTAAGCAGGGTCGTCGAAACAGGAGGACGAGGGAGGGGAGCGATTCGCCCCCCCCCCCAACCGTAGTGTCGGAAGATGGGCCTTAAGGTGTAAGGGGGGGGGTGGAGGGGTCTCGCCCAAATCCCTGGACCATAGCATTCCAGAGAGTTATAATCATAAAAAAATACGTTTACAGTTCTCTGTAATGTCGAATTAGAGCGCAGCTTTTGAGGAGGAGGAGGGGAGGGTATGCCCCTCCACCCACCTCCAAACCCTCCTTCCCTCTTTCTCCCCTCCCACATAGCGGGGAAGCTGAATTATCGTTGAGGTCACGTGACTTCAATTTCCCCGCTATATTTAGCAGGGAAACGTCTTATAATGCAACGCGCGCGATTACGCCGACGGCGACGTCGACGCCGCTCATGCCCGGAACGAGCGCCAGAGAGGCTGCGCTCTGAAAATTCGGAAAGAAGGGAGATCCCCCTTTTTCACTACCGTGCCCCCCCCCCCTCTCTCTCTCTCCCTCTCTCTCCCGAACAATTTCTGCGGCCCTTCCGGACTCCTATTTGTGTGTGTCAGTGTGTGTTTGCTGTGTGTTGGTCGTACCTTTTCTTTCTTTTTTTCCCCTTTCCCCGGCATTTTTTCGTATACACCGTCGCCTCCTTATCTCTCAGGCCTGGTTCACACTTGCGAATCGGCAGGCGATTCTGCAAGAATTCGGCCGCCGAGCGGCAGCATCCACTGTGCATTGCTGCGAGGCAGATTCCACTTCGGCGGCATCGGATTGCGCTCTAAGTGTGACACCAGGCCTCAGACCACGGCCGCTGGATGGTTCTTCTTTCCGCATGCTCCCTACTCCGGCCTGTCCATTGCACTCCTGAGGAAGAGACCACCAGCCTCCGAGATCCCTGAAGCGCGCGCGCGAGGCTTCTCCGGCCGTTCCATTCGAGTCGCTCCCCAGCAGAAGAGTGCGATTGCGCTACTTCGCGTCGCTCCGCCGCAAGGCGGCGCTGTCTGCCCAGTCATAATAGAGTTCCTGTATATAGCTACCATACGGTAGCAGAGTTTCGCATTCAGCCCTCGGCGGGTGGCCGCAGCGCCGGCTTTCCCGCACGCCCTGGGTGCTTTGCTCGTCACGTGACTAAATTCGGCGAACAGCGCCGCCGCGCATGGAAAACAGAAAAAGAGGAGAAGGACGCGAAAGCAGGGGAACATACGCCGGGGC
>JAZHYW010066053.1:0-10259 GCA_037355805.1 Ixodes ricinus
TATATACAGGGTGTTTCACGAAAGGTGGACAAATTTTATATTGCGAAAACTATGCGTCGCAACAAAAAAAGGCTTGTGTCGTTTTGGTCCTGGGCCAGGGGCCTATTTAGGAAAATTATTAAAGTCCGGGATAATTAGATTGTTAATTAATTTTGCTTAATTAAGTTTTTTAATATTGTGTTTAAGGGCATGGTTTCAATTAGAAAGTTGCTCAGCATCATTAGAAAACACTAAATCAACAAATTGCAGAACGATAGAATGCACGCGAAGCATTTTACGGCTTTCTGAAAAACCGCACAAATTCGACGGGTTTTTAAGTTTCGGTTTACTATCGGAGCGCATCTCGGCCCCGGCAGCACCGCACCCCGTGGAGAGATAGTGCAACCAACCTCTGCTGCGCTGTCATCACGCGACCCAGCAGAGGCTGGTTGCACTATCACGTACTCCACGGGGCGCGGTGCAGCCGGGCTGAGATGCGCTCCGATGGTAAACCGAAACTAAAAACCGTCAAATTTGTGCGGTTTTTCGGAAAGCCGTAAAATGCTTCGCGTGCATTCTATCGTTCTGCAATTTGTTGATTTAGTGTTTTTAATGATGCTGAGCAACTTTCTAATTGAAACCATGCCCTTAAACACAATATTAAAAAACTTAATTAAGCAAAATTAATTGACAATCTAATTATCCCGGACTTTAATAATTTTCCTAAATAGGCCCTATTTAGGACAAAACGACACAAACCTTTTTTGTTGCGACGCGTAATTTTGCAATATCGAATTTGTCCGCCTTTCGTGAAACACCTGCATATATGTATGTGTGTGTGTGTGTGTGTGTGTGTGTGTGTGTGTGCGTGTGCGTGTGCGTGTGTGTGTGTGTGTGTGTGTGTGTGTGTGTGTGTGTGTGTGTGTGTGTGTGTGTCATCAAATGGCAGAGTAGGAATTTCACTGCCGTGATAGAAGGACACCAGGAGAAGAAAACAACCTGAAGCAAGGTTCCATTTGTTGATATATTCATTTTTAAAAATCTCACCGTTTTACCATATTCCTGTTTGTAGTGGGAGAATCAAACGAGGCTGAATGCCTGTGATCCGGGAAGGAGGAGCGGAGTTATTTTATTATTATTTATTAAAGGGTTATCCCATATTCCACGAGCGTTGTAGAACAACCTCATATGTTTCAATCTAACGAAGTCCCTTGTTTGAACTTAGCAACAGTTGCTTCTCGATGTTGCTGTCCGCAAGACGAGCAAGTGGAGAAGAGGGTAGGGCTTTTGGAAGGTCAGTCTTGAAAACTACCAGTCCCTTCTACGTGAAGGTCGGATTCGTTGTTAAGTTTGAAAGTGGGGGAGAAGGTAGAGAGGGAATAAAGGTAAATTTTCGTGTATCTTATTAAGTGATCAATGTTCGAGCTACAAGGGTGCGTTCGATGTCTGGTAACCTGGTCTTTGTTGTAACTCTAGGTCTCTTTGTGGAAGTTTAGTGATGACTGTAGTCGGCCTTAGATTTCGGGGTGTATGAGGCTTCGTGGAAGCAAAGAAAGCTAGCTGAGTTTGAGACGTCCCTCTTTTGTGCCTTTTCCTTCGACTAAAGTTTTTTTTTTGTGTGTGCTTCAGTTTTGGGCACAAAAAAAAAAAGAATTGTAAACGTAACAAAAAAGTGAACAAATTTCTGCTCTACGTAAAAAGATTTGTTTTTATACTTTTTTAGTGTTCCTCCTTAAAATAAAATCCAAATTAGCTCACTGTATGAAGAGAAAGGAACGCCGCTCCCTTTTTCCGTTTCCGTAAAAACGTAACAAGTTCCCGTTCCAGTTCACCGATGAAAAATGGAACGGCGGCGCGTTCTTCGTTCCTCCTAAAAGGAACGCGTTCCAGAACGCCGCACTGTACAATGCTGCCCTGAACCAAGCGCTTAAAAGAAAGTTGCAACTCAATTTTTTTTGTCATAGAAAAGCTGGGTCACGGAGCACAGTATCGGCGGTATCGCCGTTACAAGTAACGGCGTTACTGGTAACACGTTACTTTCTTTCGGTAAGGCGTAACGTACTCGTAACTTTTTCAGAACAGTAGCGTGCAGAGTATTTAGGTTACTTATTTTGACTAACGGGTAACGGAGTTACGTTGCTCATTACTTTTTCTTCCCAAGACTTGAAAAAATTACATCAATTCTTTTTTCGTGTTTGTAGGCGCCAAGCCATGTAATTTTTTCGTTTTTTTTTATTTGTATTTCTTTGCTTTTTTTTGTTATATTTAGGTAAAACAGTAAAAAAAAAAGCAATTATGTTCAACTCCTGCATAGACAATGTTTCTTGAAATATGACGCTTATGCATACCTGTAATGTCAAAACAGTAAAACGTGTTTATTCTTAATTGAAAAAAGTAATGCAAAAGTAACGTGCGTTACTTTCTATGCGTAACGGTAACGGCAACGCGTTCCCTTTTATTTCGAAGTAACGTAGGATGATAATGCGTTACTTTCATGCTGCTACACTCTAAGCCCGTACGTACTACTTTCCCGCACAACACTCGAGAGCTAATACCGCAACCTACGGGGAGGTAGCTCAGCGAATAGGGAGTTTTGTAGACCGGGTCGCCCCCTCCGCTAAGCGTTCCGCAACGAAGAAGTTGCTACTGCGCCTGCGCGCCGATAGCCTTGACTGTAGAGTTCCCGGTATCGTAGCGGGTTGTGGAGAGTCCTTGCGGGACGGCGAAAATGATCTACAAAAACTCCCTAATGACGATGGCGAAACATATGTTTCCGATTAAAAAACTCAGTCTGAGTTGTGACATTATGCAATGCAAAACGTCACGCTTGCATTGCTTAATGCACAGCTCAGACTGCTTTTTGTCGAAACATATGTTCGGCATCGTCATTCGCTGAGCTACCTCAGTAAGTAGCGGTGATAGGTGCTCCGAGTGTTGTGCGGAAAGACGTACGACTTTTCTAGAGTGTAGTAACGAGTAACGTATTTCGTAACTTTTTTTTCGGTAACGCCTACAACACTGGTCGGGAAACACAATGTATTCTGAAAGGCTGAGTTGAAACAATAAGCCTTTTTAAATAACATGTCTTATTGCGACTCCTGAAAATGAAATCAACCAAGCAAAAGCAAGGAAGCAAAAGTCAACATCCCGTTCTATTCGTTATTACTTCCTACTTTTCTTTCTTCCGTGCTTATTATCAGCAAAAGCGCAGCGAGTTTCCTGGTATGACTCTCATCGCGAGGAATTTATAATATCGCATTTGATTGCGAAGAACAGTGGCAAAAATTGTGTACGGGCAGCATTGGAGATACAAGTATTTGAAATACTCAATTTTCAACATTTAAATGATATTGACAAATAAAGTAGCTAACATGTAATTAAATATGAAATACAAAATACTCAATAATGCAAATACGTATTTCAGATACTAGTATTTAAGATATCGCCTATAGTTGTATACGAATCGGAGGATAAATATTGCAGCTGAATATGATTCAAATGAATGTTCGCCACTCCAAGGTTTTCTGATTATTTTTTAGCTGTAGGCTACTGCACCGATTAGCTATTTATGAACAGCCGAAATAGCGTTGCGCTTCTGATGGCGTGAAAGTCTGATGCCACTAAACGAAGGGGAACGGGCCACGTTGCGTACGTCGTATCTGCTGCACGTTCGCTTGTTTTGTCAACAACTGCATGGTTGTTTCTTTCAGTTGGCTTTTTAACCTATTATAGATATACGGAAACAAAATTTTTGCTCTTATTTCCTTGTTTAGATGTGATCTGTGTTGTGGCGGCAGGACAGATACACTTGTCTAGACTATTATTTTTGGGTTGGCCGGCACAAAAATTAAGAAAACCTAATTTTAAAACGAATGAACAGATTTGAAGATTGCACCGGTGGCGGTCTGTGAAGCTCGTTGGAATGCCGTACGTCATCCGGTTTCTTTCTAGAAGCAGCGCCGGTTTTTGGCAGTATGGCTCTCTCGTGGGAGTTACTTAGGTCCCTGAATGTGACTCGGCGGAGAACGCTAACGAGTCTACTATGTTTCTGTGTTAACTTCCACGGTGCTTCCGCAACGTGCATTCCACACCATCAAGATCGCCGTCCTTTACAGACGTCACGTCCCGTCCCTTAAACATATGCCCGCCCTTTTTTACCACACGGAGCTATTAAGGGCTAGGTTACCCAGGATCGTGTCCGGTATCAAAGAAAGGTCGACACAAACCTACACGAACCTCTGGACAGCTACCGCCATCTAAAGCTGACTGCGGCAACCAGGCAACCAGTCTGGTTACCGCCGTCGCTCATAGATGGCGGCAACCCTTCCAGCTATCATAGAAGAATGGATAGTTGGGCGAGTTGGTGTGAATACATAGGTTGCACTGACGTAATTTGGTCCTCCTTTCTGGTGGCCGAACTTCCTCGAGCGTAGCCTTTACTGTGCATATTCTACGAGCAGTACACGAGCGTCGCGAGCGAGCGGAAACGAGTGAGCACAGCTTCATTATACTTCGTTTCAATTTATCTGCGAGCGAAGCCAAAGCTAGAAGCGCGAGACCAGCGCTTTTTGCGTTTCTGCCCAGCTCGCGCGCTCGAGCAAAGCCTGAAGGCACGGAGCTTTCGTGCTCGCGCTTCCAGCTTTGCCTTCGCTCGCACATAAGGTGAAACGAAGTATAACAGCAGGTTTTGGCCACCAGAAAGGAGGAAGGATATGACGTCACGTGCAACCCATGTATTAATCGTAGGACACAGCGCGAAAAACAGACGAGGACGAAGAAGAAGCACACGTGACGAGCGCAGCGCACGTCACGTGTGTTTCTTCTTCGTCCTCGTCTGTTTTGTGCGCTGTTTCTACGCTTCTTATCAGTTTCGGTTTGGACTCGCGATGCTGTCGGCCGCGTGCCCTTTCTTCGGGGAAGAAGACCGGGCGCGGAAGGAGCGGCGACGTACGCAGCAGCGCGAATGGGTCCGCAACCGCCGCGTGCGTCGAGCGCTTCAGATTCCCTTGCGAAGAAGAGCAGATCGCTCGCCTGGAAAGCCACCACCGAGAGGGAGGGTACAGCTCCGCTGCTCTTTCTTCTTCTCCAGAGTTGAAAGGCTGAAAGTTTCCTTATTTGCGTGTAACGTTTATTTGTGCAAGATTTAAAAAAAAAACGTTGGTTTTTTAAGCGAGTGCGCATTGTTCTTTTTTATTTACCTTTTAATTGAGTTTAACACTTTTCAAGTTTAAATCGTTTTAAAAGATAGACATTTAAGGCTTCATGCATAGTAACAACGAACAGATTAAACCATCTGCACATCAGATAAGTGTACCATAACATATATATCTTGCACATTCGAGATCTGTAATTTTTTTTGTTGCTTTTTTTCGTGTATTTAAATTGAATTTAATGCACTGGCATTTTCAGGACGGTCTTCTGGTCCAGGTAAGCAGTAGTGCACATTTATAGTCTCACGCTGTATTCCTCTCCCCTTCGCTTCCTCTTGAATTCGGTTGATTTAGTACCAAAGCCCTAGACGTCTTTAACCCAAATGCCGGGGATGAGCGCTAAGCGCACGTAGAATGGGCCTCCCACTACAAATAGTAGGCTCAAATATTCATCCGTGGATGAGCGACGAGGCACGCCAGAATTTAATATTCACAGAAGCCAACTTCGACTCTGGACTATCAAAAGCTGGCGCGGTATTACTCACACGGAAACGAGGAGAAGGAAAAAAATAAGGCACGTGAGGGACATTAAAAAAGTCAGGAGAACAAGAAACGCGTTCTTTGTGCAGAATACGGAACAAGGATGGAGAAGGTCGATGCCGCACGCGGCAACTTTGGAAGCCCCAATCCCGCGATAGATGAATAATCGTTGAAAAAGAACATTCCGGATTTTGGTGTTTCCGCTCAATATGGCATAAATTTTCACGAATCACGGTGTCGCAATTTATAGCCGACCTCGTGTTCCAGAAGCGTGGGAGCGTGCATCTGCACGAAGCTTGCTACTGGCGAGGTTTTGAACCTGAGAGTGTTTCACGAATGAATAGTGTAGCAAGTAATACCCGTGCCACACGCGCAACTCGAATGCCATTTACAACGAATGAAATTTGAGTGGACGGCCAATCAGCGCGCGACACTCCGGGTGTGGCGCTTTCCACGCGCGACAGATTGCCAGCTGATTCGCCGATCACGACAAATGTCATTCGTTGTAAATGGCATTGAGTTGCCGTGTGGTAGGCGGGTATTAGTAACCGCTATGGGCTTCGGTCGTGAGATTTTCTCTGAATAAATGCTTCGTGCTCTAGCTTCTTGGCTGAACGAGTAATGACAATGTGAAGAGACTGGCGCCTGTTGCGTTCAGATCAACTCAAAGCGACCGCGACGCGAATCACCACGTGGAAACCAAGAACCAACCAAAAGTATTGAGAAGTTGGGCACTTTGTTTGCATGTTTGCGAGCGTCCAGATTACAGATAGAGGAGAGTGTGGTACTGCGTTTTATTCGTCTCGTGGTGTCTTCACGCAGCCATATACCTTTTCCACCTTTCTTTGCAATTTTGCCTTCCGTGAAAGTGTGGAAAATGCGGGAGCTGTCGCCAAGATTCAGGAGATTCATAATATTGCGAGAGCGTTAGCGCAAGTCCTCTGGAGCCATACGTTCCCTTTCGCAAAGTTGAGCTCCCTGACAGAAAATGGTTTTAAGTGTAAAACCGCAGGCATATGAGATGGGTATGGGCTCCGAAAATAAGATAGATTTCCCTGTCGATATAATGATAGGGAAAGACGTGTAGCCGGGGAGAAAGGAGACGTTGGGCAGCGGCATTTTTTGGTAGAACTTGATTAACCACAAAATTGTAATGTATACCAATACAGTTTTTCTTATTCTGCGGTATTCTGAATTACTATATTGGCATTTGATTGAATGCTACCGCACACTTGGTCAAACGTGCTGGCCAGCGAGCTTCAACTGTCATTTTGCCCAAAAGATTTGTTCTTAGCTGAAAGTAAACCGTTGAAGATGAGTCACTATAAGTCTATTGAGGAATCGGAACCCTCTTTGTAGTGTCTAATGTTAATAACACGCGACCATAGGAAAATACAAAAAAATCGCGGTTGACAGATAGAAGCTTATTGGTGAAGTTTTAATTTCGGTGTAAATGTTTTTTCTTTATTTTGGTGAGTCAGGATTCGGAAACTCTTGAGCAAGCGAATGACAATCCACTGGGTTCAATCGAGGAAACGAAACCCGTTTTTTTAACCTGCATAAGTAAACCTACACATCGCAGAAAGCTGAAACTAGCGGCGGGGATAAAAGGCGAAGGATTGAGAAAATGACGTTACCTGGATCAAGAGATAAAAGGGAAAATAATTTTTTTTTCAATGAGCCGATATCCGCCTAAGCCAAACTTTGTCACAAAAAAAAAAAATATGTTGGGCGCGGATGGCATTTATTTCTGTAGAACAAACTTATCCGTAAGAAAGACAATATTGTTTTCTTGCTGATTGACAGTTAATTAGTTTGACTAAGCTTAATTCCACAAGTCGTTCAAAATATTGCTTCTGTTTTGACGAAAGCTGAAACATAGGTGGACGTCGGCTCATAGAAAAATGTTGTCTTTCCCTTTTATATTTTGATCCAGGTAAGGTCACGTTCTTCAAACTTTCGCTTCCTAGCCCCACTGCTATCATATTCTGACGGAGTTTCAACTTTCTACAATGCGCTGTTTAGTTATGCGAAACCGAAAAACCTGTTTTAATTTTCTGAGTCGAACCTGAAGTACTTATGAGTAGAGCAAGTCGTCTGTAGGCTTGCGCAAAAGTAAAAGTGACGTCAGATTGATGCCGAGCTCTGATTGGCTTTGACTGGAAGGATAGTGGGTGGACCTCAATGATAGATGCCTTGAGCTCTACCCACTATTTTTTTCAATCAGCCAATCAGAGCTCACCATTCTGACATCATCGCAACCCCTGCTCAAGAAGCAGACGAACTTGCACTTCAGATTGTACGCGTATAGTGGCGTTGGCCTCTTCAGCAAGCGCAGTCAAAACGTGTTGGCCGAGCCTTCCAGCGTGTGAACATACCTTTTTGTTGGAACTTAAACAGAACAAGAACAATCAAATCTAAATCACAGAAAAGTGAGAATGGGGTTCATGATCTCAAGCTTCCTTTTTCTTTTATTGTTTTATAAAAGTATTGTAGCTAATCTAGTACGTGTCATCCGGGGGCCTCAACGTGCTCAAGCGGCAACCGTGAGTGCGAAGACGTGGAGCGGTGAAACAACCGAAAAATTTCCGACTTCTCTCGCCAGAGGTGCTGCTCTAAACTCGAAGGCAAGGGCCCTTACCTTATACGATATGCACGACCTTCAAGTTGTACTGTGGCGCATTTGAGGTGTCGGCGGTAAAGGGCCAGACGGCTCGCCAAACAAATGCTGACCCATCTCGGACCGTCCACGCTTTCCCCGGGTGTCTGAGCCGTGCAGACAGACAGCCTCAACGAGACAGCGCTGGAGTCCGTCGGCTGTTACCAAACACGACCCTAATTCTATTAGCCGCCGTTCCTGTCCGACTGCCTGATGCGCCCTCGAATACGGCAGGGCGGTTCTTCCCTCGCCGCTCGGCTAATAGAATCTTCGTCTACTCGGGGCCAGGCACCCGAATGAGTGTCTGACCATTAGGCACGTGCGTGTATGGAGAGCGCCGGAGCGGCCTTTGTAGTCTGCTCCCGAAGACTGCCCATCAGTCGGACGATCTTCGGCCACCCAACAGACACGAGACTCTTCTAGAAAAGACGCCGCGGATGCTCGACTAGCACCACAGCGTCGCCGCGACCGCCATGATCGGAAGGACACATCAAGCGGCTCCATTCTGTTCTCTTCCTGGTGCTTCGTCGTGCATCAGACGTGTGTTTTTCGAATGTTCTAATATGTTCGCTAGAGTTTAAACTGCACCTTTGTGTCGGCATGGCTTTTGTCATTTTTTTGTTTCGGAAGAAGACAAAGAGCCAACTTTGTATAGGCCCCTTTGGAAAGTCACGTGCTGAGTGTTAGAAGGTCGGAGTCACTGCACAATGGCGGACATCCGACACCGCAGAACTTGCAAGTTCAAAACGACATGAGATGACGACGAAATAAATGTAATAGCGTTTCTAGGGTTCCGACTTTGGCTGTGTCTTTGGTGTCTGTCATTGTACAGGAATTCGACAGCTTCCAAGACTTTCGAAGACTTTCGAAGACCGGGGTCTATTTCAATTTGTGTGACTAATAAAACAAATCTACACTAAGCAGAGGCTGGACGTCGGCAAAATGGCCGATCACGTAACCACCCTGCTGCTGGAGGAGCTCCTCCCCGGCACAATTAATTCACGTGTATGTTTCTAACTTTCAAAGAAAAAGATGGAGTCCTGGGCATATTTATCTTGAGCACTCCATTGAATACGTCCCATCCATAGCACAATCCTAACGCTTCAGCCTAATATCGGATCAGGAAATGTGTGATCACGAGCTAGGCGCTTTATGGAATAAAAATTTAGAAACTACATTACTAGGAATTACGAACCCTTCAGAGAGTTTAGAATAGCCGTCAGAGAGTTTAGAATAGCCGTCAAGACGTCCGTCCTTGTCCGTCCTTTTTGTTTATTCTTTCTGTAACAAGTTATCAAAACCAACGCGCTCACGTTCAACTATGCAATAATAAAAGAAATCGTTTTTTTTTCTTATGAAGTGCGATACCTGGCGACTTGATGCTCTCTTATGAGGCCTATTACCATTCCAAGCCAGATAGTTTACGGCTTTACTTAGAAATAGTTTGCTCTATTGTGTCAAAGCGTAAATCTGACATGCATGCCTTGTTTTCGTGCGTATCTGTTTGCGAACTGTAGTTGTATAATGAGCGTGAAAGTCATTTTTTGTGCTCGCAACTAAGCATGTTAACCTTTTTCGCTAGTGCCGTATTTGCTGTAGTTAGTGGAAAGCGTAGGAATGCTGAAGCATTCTCTACAGCGTCATAGTTTTCCTCCCTAATGATCGCTCATCCGATTTTGGTGTCGCTCGTAGCAGTCGCCACAAAATTAGTTTGTCTGTCACAGAGCGCTTAATTAGAGTAATATTCATTAGCCGTGGTTAACACAATAATGTTTGAAGATAGTATGCGTACAAAAGCAAGCATCCGTAAGATTTTCTTAATGATATGAACCCTGACAATTTAAAATACTGAAAATATTTAAAAAGTGACTTAATAAAATCCCCGAATAAGAAACAAGGCTATTTCACTTCTTCCGATCTCAAAATAATAC
>JAZHYW010066057.1:0-38978 GCA_037355805.1 Ixodes ricinus
AGCTTTTCAAGCCGCGCCATGCGGCACCTAAACTCCCCTGTCCTTATGAAGCGAAGCCTGTCGTCTGTAGCAGCGATTTTATGGATAGGCTCCCATTGGCTGGCGCGCGTCATGGTTTCAAGGAACGAGGCTCCCATGTGGCCGCCGCGCGGCGTAGTTCCGTAGAGAAGCTTTCTCCAAGGCGGCGCAGCGGCCGCGGCCGCCGCGTAGAGGGAGCGGCTGGCCGCAGAGCCAGCAGAGCCCTCCCGGGCGAGACTCCGGAGACATTGCACGGCCGAGCTCTGCGAGGCGCGGCCACTTTACGAGAGCGCGCGCTCGGCCGTCGGCCCCAAACTCGGTAGTGGGGAAACGTGGCCGTCCACGCCAGTATGCCGCAGACAAACTAAGGGAGCGGAAGAACGACATTTATGCTTTAGTATTAACAACTCATAAAAAGTGCTTAGGTGTCCTGGGAATTTTTTCTTCTTCCGCCAACGATGTATAACCGGGTACGACATTGTTTCTTACTCAAGCAAGTTTTCAACACCATTTTCTTGTTTTCAAACGTACCACGGCGCACCTAACCAAACACACCACCTGCCGCAAATCGTGGCTTTGGCGCTTTCATGTTGGGCGAAAAGCAATTTTCCTGTCCTTGAAACATCTCTTCCAGCTGTTGAGTGATATCCCCTTGACAAAGGTTATTTCACGAGGACTACTGCCAACATACACGAACAGCGCCAAAACAAAAGCGAATACTCTGATAGAAAGCCTGGCGTCTCTAGCGGCACTTTACGACTTGTTACAATTGAAAACGAGCGTGTTGGTTAATGGGTACAAACTTGAAAGTATAAAACAGCGAGGACGAGGACGGGAACAGGACATCTTTCATGTCCTGTTCCCGTCCTCGTCCTCGCTGTGTTATACTTTCAAGTTTGTAACGACTTGCTTATGCGGCGGAGCAAAACATGGCTGTTAGGAACCGGAGTGAAGCGTGTTTATTTACTGCTTGTCGCAAATAACTACAGCGTGAACGTTTCCTTCTTATTGGATATTCGTCCTTCGTGCCGTTCAAGATACTTTCGGAGCAATGAAATTTCCAAGAAATAGATCGACATACTGGCAACATTATTTATTGCTAGCTGATCACCGAGAAAATCTGTACCAAACCTACGTTGTCCCCAGCAATATGTATAAATGAATGGTTCTTCATTCACTATAACATCCACCACCTCAGGCGTTTCGTAAGGTAATATATTAGAATTTTTTTACTCCTATACAAATGATATCGTTAGCGTTAACGTTGAGACTAAATTCGTCAATTACGGTGATAATGCGAGGGCATTTCTTCTTCTGGAAGTTGTAATGAACTAATTAATATGATCAACCAGACTTCTATCAGAATACAGTCATGCGGTTATAGAAGGTCATCAAGAAGTCTACAATAGTCAAACTAGCGCTATAATTTTTCGACCGAATAATAATCCTGCCATATTATCTAAAACTAGGTATAAATTTGTCCCCGATTGAAATGTGGTTGTTTAAAAACTCCTGTGTTTTTTTTTTCTAACGACAGCTGTTTTTGGGATAACTATATGAACTATCTGATTTTAATGCTATCTCGTATGTGGGTTTTGAAAAGCAATGTTGTTTCGTTTTCCAGCAATTGTTAAATTCTTGATTTATGATTAATTATTTATCTCGCATTTAACATATATTTTTTTCTTCTTTTGGGATACATCAACATTAACTAATGTTTTTGAAAAAGCTTTTTCTTATAAAAACGTTTTAGTTGCGCTTTTTAACGTAACCTATATTTCCCACTCTGCTGCTTTAATTGAAAAGTTTAAGACAAATAATGCTTACTCATTAGTGCGAATATAGATTGTGGACTAGGTTTAAGAGGGAAATAAGAGGGTACGCGCTTTTCGGAAAACTTTGCATCGTAGAGACGACATTTCCCGTCCTTCCCTCTTTGTCCCGTACAAAAGTGGAGGATGGTCAAAGAGCGAACGAATTACGACCTCCAAATGCTTAACTACCCTCTTTTGTATTCTAAGTAATTTTTTCGTTAATAGTATTGACTTTGAGTGTATAACGAGTATTTGCGCTTGCAGTTTTACGCTTGATTTTTTTTTCGTCAAATGTGGCACAGGTATTTAGCAATTTTCAATTTTTTTTAATGTACGTGGCGAAATGAACTTCAGCAGTTCCTGAAATTCTTGCTTTATTGGTGCGTATGTTGCGTCTCTGTATTTCCCATATGCTTGCAGCTGACTATTGCAGGGGTTCGAGGAAAGGTGAGCTGCATACGGGAGCGTTTTTTTTTTCTCGGATTGCCTATTGTGATGAATCAAATAAATTTTATAACAACTTCAGCTCCTAAATTATATTTCTGAAGCTATAGCGCATACGGAGCAATAAACTCGTTTGCAGTATGATTTTTAATTTCTTTCGTAGTTCGAAGTGTACAGACTTCCCTATTGCATGTTGCAAGATTATATGAAATCTGCACGAGCACCAAGAAGCAAACTACCCAAAGTCATCTTATCGTTCTACGCCAAACAAATCGTAAGCAAGAAACACAAAAGTGGACAGGTCACCGTATATATCAGGTTACTGATACAATCGAGCGAAACACACACACATCAGGATGAGAATTCACGGAAAACAATATAGATAAGACGGAAAAACCCAGCCAGTGTATAACACAAACACCCCGGAGATACGAATCACCTTTGTACGATAGTGACATTAGAGGGGCGTGAACGGAGCTCTCATTTTTTGTAAGGTTTTATCATGAAAGCTTCGGGTACTTACCGCGTCGTCTGAGCTCCGAAGCAATCCATGGCCTTCATACTTTATTTTTTTCTTAATATCTTGTATAATTTATACTCCGTAAAAGCATTCTATTTCGCTTCTACTCACATACCGGCTTAATAAAATGTGAGTCGCAGTTGATAAGGATAAAATTGCATCTTGGCTAGGCCCATTTTTATCTGAACGCCAACACGTGGTGCAGATAAAAACTATTTCTCCCGACTGCTGCAGGTTCTTATCAGTTTGCCCGGTGTGTGGCAAGACTGGATGGCTCGGCCGGTTCCTCTTAGATTTCATATTCTAGTTTGGTAGACAACTATTGATTCTACCAAGTGTCGTCTTGATTGCGCAAATATTTTGTTTTATTTTTATGAACTAGTTATTTTTAAGATAGTTGACCGCCTAACGACTGTTTATCATCGATATACAATTAGTGCCTAAGTTGACAAATATTGCTGAGCCCTATTGAGCTCTGCGTTTCATTTCCTACGAAAAGAGTAGCTCGTGCCGACATGAACATGGTTATCTTTTTATGCCCGTGTCCCACTAGAGAGACAGACAGAAACAAAGACAGCGACAAGCCTCCAACACATGCAGCATGCTCGCGATGGTACCTTTGGCAGGCGTTTAGTCGTTCGGTGCTCGTGAAGTAAGCACGAACGATTGCAAGTCTGCCAAAGCTACCCTCGCATGCATGATGCTCGTGTTTGAGCATAGCCTCCTTTATTCTACAAAGCCTGTCAAATCGCGAAAAGACTCTGGTTTGAGGCTTGTCGCTGTCGTTTGTTTCTGTCTGTCGCTCTAGTGGGACACGGGCATTAGAGCTCAGCTCTTAGGCACCTGTTTACGGGTTGAGCGGCGTCGGCGTCGGCGTAACCACGCGCGTTGCATAATGGGACGTTTTCTCGCTAAAGTTAGCGCGGAAATTTTCCACTAAATTTAGCGGGAAAATTTTCCCGCTAAATTTAGCGGAAAGATTTTCCCGCTGTCTTTATCGGGTTAGGTTTCCCCGGTAAATTTAGCGGGGAAATTGACGTCACGTGGCCTCAACACCAATTCAGTTTCCCCGCTACATTTAGCATAGAAAATGTCGTTACGACTTTGTGTCACGTCACCCATGAACGAATTCAGCGGCAGGAGGAGAGGAGGAGGAGGGGAGGATACGGAGGTGGAGGAGGGGCATTCCGTCCCCTTCGTACCCACACCTCCTCCTCCTCAAGAGCTGAACTCTAGTTTCGCATTACAAAGATTTGTAAACATCTTTTCCTTTCCCTTTTTTTTGTCTATTAGTGTATTTTTTTAAATAAACTTAGCTGCGAGAGCGCACTTTTCCTGTTAGGCTTTTCTCTCTGTTTGTGGTTCTTTTTAGCGCCTTTTCTAGTACAGTAAAAATAGCGCTTGTTTGTTTGCAATAATTCCAAACATTGCATATTTATAGATTATGCACGAAGTACCTTCCTGCATCCTGTGTGCACAACAGCACACAGCAATATATGTGATTGCACAGGAAAACGCGGATGATGTAACGTTCAAATGAGATGATATTTTAAATTCTAACATACATAGTTATTCTGTGCACATTTGAAGATAATAGCATTACTAACAGTTATGCTAGTGCTAAGATGACAAAACTAACCAGAGTTGAAAATCACTGTTTTCGACGAACGTCGTGTTTACAAGCGCTCTCACAAACTTTAGGCACTCCTTTACGACCTCGCACGCTTGAAAACGCAACGTTTGTCTGTAGGGTGAGTCTCCTATTTAGCATATTTAGAATCTGCGAGCTGAGCAACGCAGGCACGCTTTGACCACTAAGTGATTGCTTCATCATCGCCTCCACAATGGTTGAGCTATCCTGTTTGTCTTTCGGGTCAAAATACTGGCAGGGCCCCGCGAACATCTTGTGGTGATATAATGTCACAAAGGTCACCGCAAAGAACCTTGTCATGTATAAAACAACTATAACTCAAAAACTTGCCAAATCAACTTTATGCAAGGCAGTTTCAGCATGCCTCATCTGCTGTTTTACGTATCGCTATCGGACTACGTGTGCAAGGTACAAGTGCAAAACATATCAATAATTGTTTTAAAACTTACCAACACTGCTTTCGGTTTACACTTAGAAACCTAACCGAAAACAAGAAAAAACAAAAGCCGCGTGACATATGATAAGTATAACACTTCTCTTCAACAGGAGCCTGGAAAGAACAGGCGGGCCGAGATGGCGCTTACACACAGGAGCACATCACCACCTCGTGGAGACCGAAGGAAGTAGCGCAATTGCAGTAGTGCTGCTGGGGAGCGATTCGCATGCGACGGCCGCAGACGCCGCAAAAGCGTACGCCAGCGTGTCGGATCTCGGAGGCAGTGGTGTGGGTCATCTGCCGGCCCTGTTCGCCTATCGGGACATTGTGCCACAAGCCGCATTCTCGCAATTCTCGCTAAGCTCAATCATCTGCGTTGACGACCGCCATTGACCCTATAATGTATTTTATGGTCTAATTTTTAACAGGAACTGAACTACACCTCGCAATTTCACGAGTTAAAATGCACCGCTAGATAACATTTTCAAAAAAATAAAAAAGTAAGATTGTTATGTGCAGGCGACGAGTTTTCCGTTCTATTCTAGAGCCAGCCTCAAAATTTACTACACTCTTAGTAAACGCCACAAATTTATCTACGATCTTTTCAGGCCTTTAGAACACAAAATGTGTGTTGTTGTTGTTTTTTTGCGCAATTCCTTTATAATGCCCTGGATTTCACAATACAAGTACAAGAATAAAACAGACAGTGCGTAATTTATGTTACGTAAAACTGGCGACCGTACACTCTAAGAAAAGGCCCGTGCGTCTACTTTCCCGCAGAACACTGGGAGACCCGATCAGCGGAAATCGTCACTCGCCTAGCTGCCTCCGTAAGTTGCGCTGATCAATTGGCTCTCGAAGTGTTGTGCGGAAAAGTAGACGCATGTTGTTTTTCTAGAGCGTGCAACCCAGCTTCCCAATGCACGCTTTAGTAAAAGAAAAATGATAACTAGAAAAAAGTCAGGTTGTCACACCGAATCTAAATGAAAGTCCGCGCAGAATATTATGAAGATAAATATAAAAATAAACTATGGTGTGTATATCTTGATGCAAACAAGTTCAAATTCAAATTCAAATTCTTTATTGATCCCTGAATCAGAGAAATGAGGCAGAGAAAAAAGCAACTGACACGTTGCTTGACTAGCCTCTGACCCCCATAGCAACCCAGGGAAGAACAAGCATAAACGTAAAGACAGTAGCATTTCACTTATTCATTATTGCATGGGAATGACAACATCATCTATATTGCTAAAAAGAAGAATGTAAACAAAAAGGGAGAGAAAAAAGAAACGAAAAAGGATGTCAAAAATAACAACACGCGCAAAAGGCATACAAACGTGTTATACTAAACTTTTTTCTCTTTTTTTTTCTTTTTTTACATGGGAGTAACAATTAGACGAAAAGTGAACATATTTGTTGGGCGGACATACTGAAGATATCTATATCGAGTTAATAAAAACGATTCAGAAGATGGGGGAGGGTACATTATAACATCAGATTCAGCATAGTTTGTTCTTGAATGTGGCATTATCCATATCTCAGCATTATTAGTTGGATAATTCGCTTGTCTAAGTTCCAGTTGGAAATAGAAAGATACATATTTTCGTTCTGTCTAAAACACATTTTGTAGGAAAGTGCAAGTTTATAACTATAGTGATTTGGAATTTGTACTGTATTAAATTTATGAAATAATGGCTTGGTATGACTATCGTATGGTGCATGACATAAACCTCGAATTTTTTTTAAAGATTATGTATTATTTAGTTACTGAGTAGTTTTATATGAAATTTCCTTCCAGGGTGACCATCTCTAGAGTTACATCGGAAGTTAGGAAAGAGTGGATATCGGTGGTAGCAATTTTATGACTTACAAGGCCTCGGAGCCAGAAAATGTATTTAAACGGTTTAGGAGAATAAATAATAAATTTCAGGTTCATATACAACCATACAAAAAATGAAAGCCGTTTCCAACTCCCTGTAACGCCGAATTAGAGCGCAGCTCTTGAGGAGGAGGGGAAGGCACGAAGGGGGTTGTCACGTGACCTCGGGGCGGGGGGGGGTGTCACGTGGCCAGGAGGGTCACGTGACCAGGGGGTCACGTGACCTGGGGACCACGTGACCTAGGGGGTTCAAGTGACTACCGAGGTCACGTGACCTGGGGGCCCCGTGACGTGGGGGTCACGTGACCTGGGAGTCCCGTGACTTGGGGGTCACGTGACCTCGGGGGGGGTCACATGACCTGGGGGGTCACGTGACCTGGGGCGGTTACGCCGACGGCGACGCCGACGCCGCTCAAGCCGGAAACGGGCGCCTAAGAGCTGCGCTCTAAAAACAACTAACGAACAGAAAAAATAGTCAGAGTGCCGGCGAGCTGGTGTAAGTTGAACATGACTGTAAACCCGAGACTGGGGCATAAAAAGAACACAACAGAAGGTAGAAAAAGAGGAGGCAACGTCTCAAACTCAGCTGCAAAGTTTATTTCGTACATGCCTTTTATACCACAATTCCAACGCCGTCTCTACAAAAAAAAAAAAAATTTGACAAGAGGACAATGACATTTGGGTAAACCTTCTCTTATCTCCCTTGACCTCGGCTGCGAAACACTCACCCGACAGTTTTTGATCGTTTTTAAAATTAGCTAAGCTCTACACCTATCAAGAAACCAAAGCAAGATCATTGTGAAACTATAATACATCGCAATGTATATCTATTCCAAACAATAAATGTTATTCGATGCCAATAAATCTGTTTGATGTCCAATAACGATATGCGTTAAAAAGAGGTAAGTTTGAAGGGCTCCTGGAGTGTTATGACTTTGAAAATAAAAAAAGCCATCGTCCACTTCTTGGGCAACCATAGTAGTTCTAAATGTTATAAAATATTTTATCATAGTTTAATTATTTCCTCAGCGGCATTTGAAGCACCATGACTCGAAGCACAAAAAAGTGCTACGTTTGATATAGAATATGTAAACAAAAAAATTTTACACAAGATTAAAGTTTTTTTGCATATTACCGATTATAAGCATTACATCTGTAGCTAATTTTATTGCCCTAGCGCTTGTCATTAAAAACATATTTGTACTGAAAAATGTTAATTTTAGGGCAATATTTGGAGAGATGAACAAACAAAATAGTGCAACTACCAAAAAAGTGTATCGTTGCCTTTCGAATGAGATCAATCCCACAAAACAGTATTTAAAAGGAGAGGGTCCTGCCGAAAAGTACCTAAACTGCCACATTCAGTGGGACCGTGGCCTTGAGGTGAACTTTTAACCTCAATTAAACTGTAGGGGCGAAATTCGTAACTCCAGACAAGTGAAAAGGTTGCACGGGTCACGGCCACTTCAACGCAGTGAGATTTTTCCGTTTAACCCAGCCGAGACTATTGTCAACAAACAAAGGAGGTCGCTCTTGCGGAGAATATCAACGAACCTTTTTGCCTTCTGCAGCTAAAGTAATAATCTTTTAACTATTCTCAACGACACATGATGTTCATTTGTCATCCAAATTGAATGTGGCCCCATTTAGCACATAATTATGTTACCAGCCAAAACACAAATATAATTTTGACTTTTGTAAAAATACTATTCATGGAAATGAACCAGACCGATTGATCGATTAAATAATCGAATAATGGGTGGTGATTAATCGGGTTACAATTTTTAATGGACGCCCAGCCCTAATTTATTGTAGCCAAAGATGCCAGTTTGACAGAACTCATGAGTAGCTCCAGATGACAAAACCTTTTACCGTCGATCAAACGCTATGTACCGGAGACTAAGAATACAAGCCGACGCGCGAGCACAGAACCGAAACCACTACCTGCTCCTCTACGCTTACTTCTTCTTTAGCAATGTAGACACGACTACCGAGTAAATAATGGGACGTATTTTAGGAATCAGGCCTCGCGTGATTCTAGATACTCCACGTGCTACAAAGGGTTAGTATTCTGCTAATCGGAACATTAAAGTATTGCTGAGCTTACGCAAAGAAACTTGATTTTCGCAGCAAAATTCTTCGGTTAGACAAAGGTAACATGATAAAAAGAATTAATTTGTGGGATCGTGCCGGGACCGCGTATTTATTGACGGCTCCTCTTTGAAGGTAAGTTGTCATCCTTCAGTTAGTTGTGCTGATAAGTGGGCTGTCACTTTTCTCTACAGTAAGTAATTCAAAACCTCTCTTTGGACACGACAGCGAAAACGAGCTAAATCAACTGTCACTGAAAACTATAAAAACGTCATTAAGAAAAAACGCTGATATGAACATCAGGGCATGTTGCTTCACAAGAAACTATGTCGTCATTCTGTTCTACGGGGAAATCACCCAGATGTATAACTCAAATACTAGGCCTTTTTACCAAATAATACCTCAGGCTACGTAAGCGCCAATTGACTGTAACCGAACATACCAGTTTAAGCATGTTAGGCTTTATACTGGCAGGGAGGATCAGAAATTAATTTTAAAAAATGGGAAGCACAAATTGGTGACGCCAGTATTCCGGTCTTTTTTATATGCTCCTTTTTTTTTCTCAGCTCACGACCCAAAAGCTGAAGTCCATTAAACTGAAACAACACTCTTGGCGGGTATTGAAAATTAGTATACAAATAAGCCGAATGTAAATGCATCTCTAACAAACTGCAATAGCCTACCTAATATATATGTATATATATATATATATATATATATATATATATATATATATATATATATATATATATATATATATATATTAACAATCAGGACGTAGAAATGAAGGCACTTGGAGACTAGACATTTGAAGAATATTCCTACATTTATATCGTGCCGTCCAATTACTGAACTGAGAGTGTACTAATCTACCGTTATAGTCCAGATTTTTGGCCTTGACGAGACGTAGACACATAAAAACAAATATTCCTCTACTGAACTTTAATGTACACTGATTTAAGTTACTAGATTCACATATCTCAATATTACTGCCTTTTTGTAGCACTTAATCATTGCAACATTTTAATTGTAAGCATCTGACACTCCCTGGAAAACATAGTTAAAATATTTGAACAACATACAATTATGTCGTAATGCCTATGCTTCAAAAATTATTTTTCTCATCGATCGTCTTTGAATGCACGCTGTCATTTTCACAATTGCGCGCTTCACGTGTCTTGAAAAACAATAAATGTGAAAATTTTAGTAACTACAGCAACTGTTGACAATCAAATTTGAATGAAATGACAACTGGAAGAATTAAGAAAACGTGCAAAAATATAACACAGAAGTAAAAAGGTCTACTAGATAGCGACTGTGATCCTCAAAAGAATTAAGTTAAACTAATGACGTACCTTGCATTGATAGTACTCCCCCAAATAATTATTCCCAGGGCCAAACCCAATCATTCGCTAGTTATTCGGCGACGCGTCTGCTTCGCGTTTTTGTTCACTGGCCCAAGCAAGGAGCATTCTTAAAGAAAGAAGAGCCCACGAGAAGGTTTCGTCTTGCGTTTGTCGACTGGCTAGGACCACACCCGTGAGGTATAGTGTTTCGTCTGTCCGGCCACGGCGTGTGTAAATGACCAGCGAAATCCACAATGCAATTTGCGAACTAGGGAACATCTCTACAGCATGTGTTCGTGTGTATGCCCCAGATCTGTTCGTTCTCGTCTACTCTAGTTATCATTTTTTTCTGAAATATGAGATTTTATGAATATACCGATCTTACCAGCCAGTTTCGTTGCGCCACCACTGCCGGCATGCATCGTGGAAACTGTAGTCTTTCTGCACGCGTGACAACTCCGCTCAGGGTCTGCTCGAAAATAGCACGAAACTATACACGAGCTGTCTTGTGCACTGGAACCTGCCTCCTTTGAACTACAGCATAGCCTCCTCTATGCTCACAAAGCCTGGCGGTTCGACGACGGAGCCATAGAGTGCCCGGTCGCAGATTTGAAGCGCGAGGTTCTGGTAGCAGAGAGCGATTCCCGGGAAACTTGGTCGTCAGCGCACAGCTTTTGCAGCGGCGGGGACCCGAAACATGGTGTTCAAACCCGACGAGAAAAGAAGCGGTAGCGCGAGGAACGTGAGGAGCACGAGCGGACATCCCATCGCTCGGGAGAAGTGTGTTCCGGCGTCTCGCCGCAGCGGGGCGCCCGTTACATGGATCTCCTCTCCATCCGTTGTCTGCCGCTCTACCTTTTCACTTTCGGCGGCCGCGTCTCTTGGCGATCTGCCAGGCTTTGTCAGCATAATGGAGGCTACGACTACAGTTATGGCGGCGTGACGCTTGCGTGGAACGCTTAGTGAGATCGGTCTATTGAAGCCGCACGTGAGCAGCAATAGACCGATCTCGCCAGCCGGTTTGACCATACTTCGCCAGCCGGTTTTACTCAGAGCCGTATATGGAGAGTTTGGCCATTCGTTGGGAAGTATAGGAGACAAATGAGGAGGGCGCCATTGGCCGAAAGCGGGCTAGGCGTGTTCCAGGGCGTCTTCAGAAATTCGAATGTGACCAACCAGAATCCGGAAATAATACCCTTGCGGTGGTCGTGAGAAACAAACATGATAAGTGCATCGGAGTAACTCTCGGTGACTGAAAATATGGTACACGTGATGTTTCAATCACGCTCATCCAAAATGATGGTGGAAGAGTGCGACTAGCGGAACGATCGACATAATCCTTACGCCAAGCGCCGAGGGCCGGGAATCTGCCGTCCTAGCGGTTACACTCTGTCCAAGCAAAACAGAGTTGAGCGGCGCATTCGTTTCTTACATCTTTCTACATGATCATGATCCAAAATTCGAAACATCACGGGCACCTCATTTTCAACCACAAAGAGCTACTACACTTCACTCTTGCGCGCTTAATAAAACCATATGCGAACATATACCTTTGATCAGAACTGTTTCTAGCTACCACCGCTGGGGATTCTTTTCGGCTTCTAATTGGTCAAGGGAGCATGCCAAGCCTTTTCCGAGTCTGGTGCACGCCCTAGTTCTGCCCGCGCCTCCCATTGACCAAACTCCCTCTATACACGGCTCTGGTTTGACTATGCCACCCCTCCCGCCATGCATCGAGGGAACTTTAGTCTTTCTCCACGTGCGAGAACCTCGTAGGACCTCTGCACGAGTAGAGCACGAGACAGCACAAGCCCTCCCGTGCTCTTCTTTCTGCCTCTTGCGCATGCGCCGAAGGCTTAGCAAAATCTGTTGATTGTAAATCATTTCTTGAAAATGCGCTCGCGCTGTGTCGGTTTACGATTCGCATGCTCCTTTTCGGGAATTTTATTTTAAATACTGCTTGGAGTATGAACGCCGTATATTGAAAACTGGAGTGCGTAAATATACAATAAAATGAGGCTATACCTTTGACAATTAAAATGCAGACACTTTCCATGAAGTTAGCATATGCGATGCAACTGAGCTTATGGTTTCTCTGCGCCGACTCCATTGAAGTTCACCATACTGAATCAACCAAAAAACGTGACCGACAGTGGATTCCGGCACCATATATATCCAACTACCTGATCACTGCTGTTTTATTTACAACCGGTACAATCATTTTGTTTCAGGGTTTGTTTAAGTTCTCGGAGAGTAGAATACACTACTTCCGAAGCTCCCTGAACTCCACACTGCGCACGTTGCATTATGGGCCATAGGTGGTCAAGGTTTCGGTTTCGGTCGCTCTATTGACCAGGCAGTGCGTCGCATCAACAAGAGTTCCGGCCTCCGAAATTTCATTGGTCAGGGGAGGGGGGGGGGGGGAGGTAGGGAACGAAGGTCCAGCGGACGAAAATAATCCCTGAGGAAGGGGATTAAGAGGGACAAAGGACAAACACAAGTCTCCAACACAGCTAGGTGACTGGTGCGCGACAGAAATTTGTTGGAGATTGGAGATTTGTGTTCGTCCCTTGTCCCTCTTGTTCCTCTTCTCCAGGGATTATTTTCGTCGTTCTTGTCCATCTTGCTTGCACCTTTGGATTTAATTACACTATTAAGTCCAACCCCCGGAACCCTTTTTTTTTCTTCCTTCTTGCACATCGCGGTGCCATCCTGAGTATTGGTCCTTGGCAGGGCGGCCTTAGCTAGCGCCCCCCCCCCCGGAAAGAAGCCCTGGCTCCGAACCTGATATATTTGCGCAAAATCGATAAAGAAATCGTAACTGCATCTCATTCAAGATTAAAGGCTGAAATGAAAGGGTCACCTTTGGGCGCCCCAGTCACTATTTCTCAGCTAATATACCACCTTCCTGCTTTTGGTCCGAGTCTTCAGAATCCGGGCGACAAACATCTCACAGAAACGTTTGAATATTCCATGTTATAATTTATTTTCTCAAAGCCCTTACTGATCATAAAGCCTCAGCTCCAGTATAATTAATCAGCTCATATCAATCGTACTCTTTTCCACACTGCCATGGTGATGAATCAAAGGGTTGCAACTGAGCCCTGAGATTAAGACTCAGTAGTCGGACCCGGTTCGGGTTCTGTTGGCTGTGGCGTGGCATCGCTCGGCTCGGGCTGTGGCTCAGCTGACGTTGGCTGTGACCCAGTCGACGTTGGCTGTGGCTCAGTCGGGATGTTGGCTGTGTGGCTCAGTCGACGTTGGCTGTGGCTCAGTCGACGTTGGCTGTGGCTCAGTCGACGTTGGCTGTGGCTCAGTCGACGTTGGCTGTGGCTCAGTCGACGTTGGCTGTGGCTCAGTCGACGTTGGCTGTGGCTCAGTCGACGTTGGCCGTGGCTCAGTGGACGTTGACACCGACGGTGGCTCAACCGAGGTTGTCGTTGGCGTCGGTTGAGAAGAGGTCGATTCTGGCCCTGGCGTTTCTGTAGGTGGGCTAGGTTCCGGCTGAGCAGTTGTCGTGGTCGCCTTGCCTCTGACGCACCTCCCGTTTACACAATGGCCTTCTGTCACACCACCATCCCCGCTGCATGACAATTTTTTTATTAACAATCAAAATTCCTTTTAAATTGATAGACGACAGGACCCTCTATAAATTATCGACACAGTTGAATTGAGGTAACGGAGGAAGCTAACTAGGATTAGACCTGATATACGTTGTTAAATACATGGCGGTTTAACATAAACAATGCTGTATAGTCATATGTTAAAATAACTTCCATAACATGTGAGGTAGGGCGGTCACTTGCAGTATACAAGAATTAAACCAGGAGAAGTCAACATATGCAAAACATTATTTCTACCTGAAAGCTATCTTTTCGTTTTGTTCTTATATTGAAAGGTACCTAAGTTTCAACAATATTTTCCTCTGTAGAAACGAAACAATATATTTTAGAGATTACAATTATCCTTGAATGGAAGCCTCAAAATTGGGTGTTCATTTAATCGATTTGTCATGGCTCAGATTCTAGTGAGTATAGGCGTCGGCGATAAAAACATGTTAATTGCTGCACTTTTACACCAAAGAAATAACTGCCGTCGTGTAAAAAAAAAAAAAAAACTAAACGACTTTTTACTTTGGAGCTTGGACACGTACGGACTTAATGCAAAGCTGCACACAATTGAGGTTTGTTTGGTTTTGTACACGGCTGTACTTGTTCTATCAAACAAGTACCAAAGTATGACGACGGAAAGCTTTGTATTTTGTAACAATTAACGTACGCCTTACCTCACAGCATAAAGTTTTCGAACAACTACAATTGGAGTAATTAGGCAAGAGTTTAACGTGCGCATAAATACGTTTCAGCCATAATTTGAACCACGGCGGGCCCGTAGTGCTCTAAAAATACTGGCGTGCTTCATTAAAATAAAAAAGTAATCCTTATTTTCATATAGAAATGTTCTAAACAATGCATTGTCATTTTGAGGTGTATTGTGACCGCCGACATCTAACATGTATTATAAACATCCCTGCGCCTCAAGTGTTGCTGGAAGGCGAACCTACTCCATATCAGTCGGCTGAATATACAAAACTTTGACTATGATATATATATATATATATATATATATATATATATATATATATATATAAAGGAAGCAAGTGCAGAACTTTATTTTAGATAGCGACGTGACTAATTTGCGAAATGATTTCTGACGCTTGGCCAAGTTTTGTGTTATAGTTTTGTTCTTAGACACTGGGCTAGTTCGAAACAAATTGGTCTTCTGTGCGCGATCGCCTAAGGTGTACTTCCTGAATTTTGTGCGAATATGCATATGAAAACATATTTAATTTAAATAATCATAGACAGACAAACATACATAATGAGAATGCTAGACACATCGTTATGTTCATTGACCCGGTAGAAGAGTGTCCTTACGCAGCACGGGGTGCCGTCGTCTTCCTTTTGCTTGCGGAAAGGCCAGCCTCTGCACAGGTATTTGCAACGCCCTAGACTCTGTAATGAAATTCACGGCATAATACAGTTCTGATATTCCAATTAGTCGAACGTAGTCTGAAGGAAGTTGTACAAATATTTAAATGCATAAATAAAAGAAACCTTTCCATATAAACTACGACGGGGGATAAGCACAAATACAGACCTTCATTTGGTTAGCTACTCACTTGTTAAACAGACAATTCGCTATCTCAACAACTATTTCGCCAAATCTGGGAAGAAATACCTTTTAATTGGATAACTAGTCATCATGTAAATTCATTCCTCACGCGCGGCATTTTACACGCTTTCTGATAAACCGCACAGTTTCGACGGGTTTTTGAAGTTTTGGTTTGCAATCAGAGCGCTTATCGGACCCAACGACACCGCGGAACCAACCTCTGCTGCGCTGTCCTCGCGCAACGCAGCAGAGGCTGGTTGCACTATTTCTCCACGGGGCGCGGTGCCGTCGGTGCCAAGAACCGCTCTGATCGCCAACCGAAACTTGAAAACTCGTGGATATTGTGTGGTTTTCAGAAAGCCGTAAAATGCTGCGCGTGCCTTCAATTGATCTGCAATTTATTGATTTAGTGTTTGTCGATGATGCTCAGCAACTTTCTAATTGAAACCATGCCCTTGAACACAATACTGAAAAAGTTAATCACGCAAAAATAATTAAAACTTTTAATTATCCCAAACTTTAATAATTTTCCTAAATGGGTTCCTGGCCCAAAACCAAAACGAGGCAAGCCTTTTTTTTTGCGATGCGTAGTTTTTGCAATATTGAATTTGTCCACTTTTTCTGAAACACCCTGTATGTATATATATTATATATATATATATATATATATATGTGTTTTTTTTAAGCTTAACAAAATTTTTAAAAACAAACCATGAAAGCTATGTTAATGAGGTCTGCGCAGGTAAGTTATACGGCCAGGGGGACATAGTATAGAGGACTAATCGTAACGATCAGTCGGCTAATTAGCTAAGATTCGTTAATTAACTTTTTAATTAATGAAAATAGACATATAGTTCCAATTAGAAACTTGCTCAGCGTCATCGAAAACCACTAAATCAGTAATTTTCATAATGACTTTGAACGCGTGAGAAGCGTAGTAGTGCACTAAAGTTACCGCTCGTGGAGCAGGTACAAGGCTGGGGCTAGATAAGAGACGAAAAATTGCGCGGGCGCCTTATCGCAACCGCTAGCTTTGTACGTGCTCAATGAGTGCTAACTTGAGTGCGATACTACGCTTCTCACGCGCTCAAAGTCTTTCTGAAAATTACTGATTTAGTGGTTTTCGATGACGCTGAGCAAGTTTCTAATTGAAACTATATGTCTATTTTCAATAATTAAAAAGTTCATTAATAAATTTTAACCAATTAGCCGACTGATCATTACGATTAGTCTCCTATATTACGTCCCCCTGACCGTAAAACTCACCTGCACAGACCGCATTAATCTAGCTTTCATGGTTTTTAAAAAAAAATTCTGTTCAAAAACGCCCTGTAAAAATATACTATATATATATATATATATATATATATATATATATATATATATATATATATATATATATATATATATATATATATATATGTGTGTGTGTGTGTGTGTGTGTCTGTGTGTGTGTGTGTGTGTGTTAGCATGAGGTTAATAAATCTTATATATCCGTGGTTTCAATAAATTTTGAAATTCTGACATGATGCGTTTCACTAATCACTACACTTTGTTTTCCTAGAGCTTGTAACTTTTTACTTAGTAACTTTAGTAACTTAGGTCGTACTTTTTCTCCTTCAATTTGACAATACTGTTTTATTAAGTATGTGCATGAAACATTTTTTTTAATATTGCTAAATTTAAACACCTCAGTCGGCGAAGACTCAATAGTTTGATTTATTTTATATAGTATATCCCGCATTATTCACGATAAGGGAGGCATATTCTTGATGACCAAAGGCAACGAACGAATGCCGGTGTTTTTTATTACCACGCGGAAAATATCACCATTCTGTAATGAAACCAAGAGGAAGCTTACTTGTGCAGGAAACGCCCTTTCGCATTTTTCTCCATTAGGACGGCGTCGACGGCCCTGCTGGAATAGATGTACGTAGACAGGCGTCAAAGCACGGGCGTCACAACAACATGAGCAGGCTGTCTTCCCATTTTCCCGGCAAAAGACTAATGCGCATATTTTAAGGGTTCATTTAGACATTTAGTCGAGCAAACAATTGTCTATATAAACCGAACACGCTGTTAATAAACAAGTGCGCGTTTGCTCACTCCGCGTGTGGGCACTGCGCTTGCGCGGAAAACAGATTGGCGCGAAGTGACTTGTCTGCGCATGCGCGGGGCCGACAGCAGCGCCACCCGAGCGGTGTGACGTGAACGCCGCGTGTTGGTGTGCAGCAGGGGTCTCAAACTCATCATCGAGCGTAGGTGTCAGATAGTAGCCCATCCCCGAAAACGCGAGTGTCAACATGGGGAGCATCTTTGCCTTTGATGGGAGGCATCTCCAATGACAGCTTTGCCTTTGATTTGCTTATACGACTACTCCGCGCCCACACCTCATGTAATGACAGCATTTCAAACATCAATGTTTTAGAATTTTTCGATAGAACTAGAGCGAGCACACTGTTGTCGCCCTGTCGCACAATTCACTAGGCTCAAAAGGAATGCGCAGCGCAAGTTCGTGTGCTTCCTGCACAGGGGTTGAGATGATGTCAGAAAGCCGAACTTTTATTGGCTGATTGAAAAACAAAAACAGTGGGTAGACTCCAAGGTGTCTCAGCATTGAGGTGTACCCACTATCCTTTCAATCAAAGCCAATCAGAGCTCGGCGTCGTTCTGACGTCACCTCATCTCCTCCGCAAGAAGCAGACGACTAGCTCTCGGCATAGAAGAAATATATCCGTTTGTACGACAGCTTTTGCTTTCCCGCTGATTTTTATAGCAGCATTATAAGATATTACTTGGATTTAAAAGATACTTTTGACGACTAGAAGCCCCAGCTTGTAGTTTTACTTTCGGCAATTCCTCCCGGTGAGAGAGTTGGTGCAGTCGAGCTGCCTCCTTGAGTAAAGAGCTCGTGCTTCTACAGCTTATAGCGCTATTGTCGTTCCGGTTGATTTGTCAGAACAGGGCCGTGTGAGAAGAAAATACTTAGACAAGGCAATGCTCGTTCTAAAAATAACAAAATAGTGCAAAATGGGCGAACACATTCTATGAGCAGAGCGCCTTTACCGAGCGGAAATGAATCGACGATACGAAACTATGATGCATGCCGAATGTAAAGCGCTTGTGGCATGGGAACGGGGCTCACAGCGCCGCGGGACGCTTGTGGGCCACGTCCCAAGGGTCGCGGGTGGCGTATCTGCGCAGCACCATCTAGAATAACGAAGGCCTGCGAACGCTCCACTCTTCACGTCATGAAACGTCATCAGAGTCGGATCACGTTTACTCGGCTATTGGGCCTGAGCCCGACCTTCGACGCGCTGATTGGACACGAGCCCCAGCCGAACACTGACGCAGCACTCGTGCCCAATCTCACGCCTCGATCGATCTGACTGTGATGACGCGTGAGGAGGCCTCCTGTCTGGGTGGTGTTGGTTTGAGACTCCTGGTCTACAGGCTTGATATGCAATGACTCACTAGCTGAGCGCCTCCGTACATTGTGCTCCTCACGTACTTCCCAAAAAACAGACGCTCCATTTTTTTGTTTTGAGAGAAAAGGATAAAGCGGTTTATAATTAATCGCAGTCACCCTATTTAGCGACAGCTTAAACGCAGGTTGGGTTCACTTGAACATCTGGATTATCATCACGCCAATGGGATTGCAGCATGACCCGATAAGAACTCCCAAGAACCAATCAGAAAACAGGAAGCAGGAAACACGAAGACCGTAAGATACTCCCCTTGTTTGTAAAACTGTAACTAGAGGAGCGTAAGTTTGCCCTAGCATACAGCAGACATAAAGCTGTTCCGCACCACGTTTCTAAACGTTTAAACCCATTGGGCTATTTTGTAATCGGTGACACGGCTCAGGAACCGGGATTTGTTCAGCGGTGTTCTAATCGGCTAATGCAGCAATATAATCCATTGGTTTACTTTCTTCTTTCTTTATTTCTGAAGACAGCGAGGGAAATGACGGAAATACGTTTCCAAGGTCCTCCCAACGCAAAGGAATATTTTCACTTGAATTCATTTCCGCAACAAGATATTCCGTGCTCAAACTTTTCAGTGCAGTGAAGTATAGAGAGACACATGCAACCTCTAGATTTCATAATGGTGAAGGATTCGTTTAGAACAATTGTTTAGAAATGCCCCGTATAATTTCTCTTTGTTTCTTTTTCTGTCAAACTCAAACTTGCACAAAAATACAGAGAGAGAAATATATATATATATATATATATATATACATATATATATATATATATATATATATATATATATATATATATATATATATATGTATATAGTATGTATATATATATATATAGTATATATATATATATATATATATATATATATATATATATATATATATATAGTATATATATATACATGTTCCGCTGGGAAACTCGCTCCAACAAAGCTTACGTAAGAAGGCCCGAGCGGGGACCGCTCTTCATCAGGTCCCCTGCTCGAAACGCCGCAATGAACTTTGTTGTAGTAGTTTCCCAGCAGAACACTTCTTTTACGTAATCACTTCCTCCCGGCCCATTGTACTAAAGTTACTCCACTTAACCGATATATATATATATATATATATATATATATCGGTTAAGTGGAGTAACTTTAGTACAATGGGCCGGGAGGAAGTGATTACGTAAAAGAAGTGTTCTGCTGGGAACTACTACAACAAAGTTCATTGCGGCGTTTCGAGAGCGGGGACCTGATGAAGAGCGGTCCCCGCTCGAGCCTTCTTAGTAAGCTTTGTTGGTAGCGAGTTTCCAGCGAATGTTTTTATATATATATATATATATATATATATATATATATATATATATATATATATATATATATATATATATATATATATAGTATATATATATATATATATATATATATATATATATATATATATATATATATATATATATATATATATATATATATATATATATATATATATATATATATATATTTCTCTCTCTAGTATTTTTGTGCAAGTTTGAGTTTGACAAAAAAAAAGAGAAATTATACGGGGCATTTCTAAACAATTGTTCTAAAGAATCCTTCACCATTATGAAATCTAGAGGTTGCATGTGCTCTCTATACTTCACTGCACTGAAAAGTTTGAGCTCGGAATATCTTGTTGCGGAATGAATTCAAGTGAAAATATTCCTTTGCGTTGGGAGGACCTGGGAAACGTATTTCCGTCCTTTCCTCGCTGTCTTCAGAAGAAAGAAAAGTAAGCCAATAGATTATATTGCTGCATTAGCCGATTAGAACACCGCTGAACAAATCCCGGTTCCTGAGCGTGTCACCGATTACAAAATAGCCCAATGGGTTTAAACGTTTAGCAACGTTGTGTGGAACAGCTTTATGTCTGGCTGTATGCTAGGCAAACTTTACGCTCCTCTAGTTACAGTTTTACAAACAAGGGAGTATCTTACTGGTCTTCGTGTTTCCTGCTTCCTGTTTTCTGATTGGTTCTTGGGAGTTCTTATCGGGTCATGCTGCAATCCCATTGGCCGTGAGCGATGAATCAGATGTTCCAAGTGAACCCAACCTGCGTTTAAGCTGTCGCTAAATAGGGTGACTGCGATTAATTATAAACCGCTTTATCCTTTTCTCTAAAACAAAAAAAATGGAGCGTCTGTTTTTTTGGGAAGTACGTGAGAGAGCACAATGTACGGAGGGCGCTCAGCTTAGTGAGTCATTGCATATCAAGCCTGTAGACCAGGAGTCTCAAACCAACACCACCCAGACAGGAGGCCTCCTCACGCGTCATCACAGTCAGATCGATCGAGGCGTGAGATTGGGCACGAGTGCTGCGTCAGTGTTCGGCTGGGGCTTGTGTCTAATCAGCGCGTCGAAGGTCGGGCTCGGGCCCAATAGCCGAGTAAACGTGATCTGACTCTGATGACGTTTCATGAAGTAAGAGTGGAGCGTTCGCAGGCCTTCGTTATTCTAGATGGTGCTGCCCAGATACACCACCTGCGACCCTTGGGACGTGGCCCACAAGCGTCCCGCGGCGCTGTGAGCTCCGTTCCCATGCCACAAGCGCTTTACATTCGGCATGCATCATAGTTTCGTATCGTCGATTCATTTTCGCTCGGTAAAGGCGCTCTGCTCATAGAATGTGTTCGCCACATTTTGCACTATTTTGTTATTTTTAGACCGAGCATCGCCTTGTCTAGGTATTTTCTTCTCACACGGCCCTGTTCTAACAAATTAACCGCGAACGACAATACCGCTATAAGCTGTACGAAGCACGAGCTCTTTACTCAAGGAGGCAGCTCGACTGCACCAACTCTCTCAGCGGGAGGAATTGCCGAAAGTAAAACTACAAGCTGGGGCTTCTAGTCGTCAAAGAGTATCTTTTGAAATTCAAGTAATATCTTATAATGCTGCTTTAAAAATCAGCCGGGAAAGCAAAAGCTGTCGTACAAACGGATATATTTCTTCTATGCCGAGAGCTAGTCGTCTGCTTCTTGCGGATGAGATGAGGTGACGTCACAACGACGCCGAGCTCTGATTGGCTTTGATTGAAAGGATAGTGGGTAGACCTCCATGCTAGACACCTTGGAGTCTACCCACTGTTTTTGTTTTTCAATCAGCCAATAAAAGTTCGGCTTTCTGACATCATCTCAACCCCTGTGCAGGAAGCACACGAACTTGCGCTGCGCATTCCTTTTGAGCCTAGTGAATTGTGCGACAGGGCGACAACAGTGTGCTCGCTCTAGTTCTATCGAAAAATTCTAAAACATTGATGTTTGAAATGCTGTCATTACATGAGGTGTGGGCGCGGAGTAGTCGTATAAGCAAATCAAAGGCAAAGCTGTCATTGGAGATGCCTCCCATCAAAGGCAAAGATGCTCCCCATGTTGACACTCGCGTTTTCGGGGATGGGCTACTATCTGACACCTACGCTCGATGATGAGTTTGAGACCCCTGCTGCACACCAACACGCGGCGTTCACGTCACACCGCTCGGGTGGCGCTGCTGTCGGCCCCGCGCATGCGCAGACAAAGTCACTTCGCGCCAATCTGTTTTCCGCGCAAGCGCAGTGCCCACACGCGGAGTGAGCAAACGCGCACTTGTTTATTAACAGCGTGTTGGTTTATATAGACAATTGTTTGCTCGACTAAATGTCTAAATGAACCCTTAAAATATGCGCATTAGTCTTTTGCCGGGAAAATGGGAAGACAGCCTGCTCATGTTGTTGTGACGCCCGTGCTTTGACGCCTCGTCGACGTACATCTATTCCAGCTTGGAGCCGTCGACGCCGTCCTAATGGAGAAAAATGCGAAAGGGCGTTTCCTGCACAAGTAAGCTTCCTCTGGTTTCATTACAGAATGGTGATATTTTCCGCGTGGTAATTAAAAACACCGGCATTCGTTCGTTGCCTTTGGTCATCAAGAATATGCCTCCCTTATCGTGAATAATGCGGGATATACTATATAAAATAAATCAAACTATTGAGTCTTCGCCGCCTGAGGTGTTTAAATTTAGCAATATTAAAAAAAATGTTTCATGCACATATTTAATAAAACAGTATTGTCAAATTGAAGGAGAAAAAGTACGACCTAAGTTACTAAAGTTACTAAGTAAAAAGTTACAAGCTCTAGGAGAAACAAAGTGTAGTGATTAGTTGAAACGCATCATGTCAGAATTTCCAAAATTTATTGAAACCACGGATATATAAGATTTATTAACCTCATGCTAACACACACACACACACACACAGACACACACACACACACACACACATATATATATATATATATATATATATATATATATATATATATATATATATATATATATATATATATATATATATACAAGTTGTTTTTAAGCTTAACAGAATTTTTGTTAAAAAACCATGAAAGCTAGATTAACGCGGTCTGTACAGGTGAGTTTTACTGGCGGGGACGTAATATAGAGACTAATCGTAATGATCAGTCGGCTAATTAGTTAAAATTTATTAATGAACTTTTTAATTATTGAAAATAGACATATAGTTTCAATTAGAAACTTGCTCAACGTCACCGAAAACCACTAAATCAGTAATTTTCAGAAAGACTTTGAGCGCGTGAGAAGCGTAGTATCGCACTCAAGTTAGCACTCATTGAGCACGTACAAAGCTAGCGGTTGCGATAAGGCGCCCGCGCAATTTTTTCGTCTCTTATCTAGCCCCAGCCTTGTACCTGCTCCACGAGCGGTAACTTTAGTGCACTACTACGCTTCTCGCGCGTTCAAAGGCTTTCTGAAAATTACTGATTTAGTGGTTTTTCGGTGACGCTGAGCAAGTTTCTAATTGGAACTATATGTCTATTTTCATTAATTAAAAAGTTAATTAACGAATCTTAGCTAATTAGCCGACTGATCGTTACGATTAGTCCTCTATACTATGTCCCCCTGGCCGTATAACTTACCTGCGCAGACCGCATTAACATAGCTTTCATGGTTTGTTTTTAAAAATTTTGTTAAGCTTAAAAAAAAAACTGTATATATATATATATATATATATATATATATATATATACATACAGGGTGTTTCAGAAAAAGTGGACAAATTCAATATTGCAAAAACTACGCATCGCAAAAAAAAAGGCTTGCCTCGTTTTGGTTTTGGGCCAGAAACCCATTTAGGAAAATTATTAAAGTTTGGGATAATTAAAAGTTTTAATTATTTTTGCGTGATTAACTTTTTCAGTATTGTGTTCAAGGGCATGGTTTCAATTAGAAAGTTGCTGAGCATCATCGACAAACACTAAATCAATAAATTGCAGATCAATTGAAGGCACGCGCAGCATTTTACGGCTTTCTGAAAAACCACACAATATCCACGAGTTTTCAAGTTTCGGTTGGCGATCAGAGCGGTTCTTGGCACCGACGGCACCGCGCCCCGTGGAGAAATAGTGCAACCAGCCTCTGCTGCGTTGCGCGAGGACAGCGCAGCAGAGGTTGGTTCCGCGGTGTCGTTGGGTCCGAGAAGCGCTCTGATTGCAAACCAAAACTTCAAAAACCCGTCGAAACTGTGCGGTTTATCAGAAAGCGTGTAAAATGCCGCGCGTGAGGAATGAATTCACATGATGACTAGTTATCCAATTAAAAGGTATTTCTTCCCAGATTTGGCGAAATAGTTGTTGAGATAGCGAATTGTCTGTTTAACAAGTGAGTAGCTAACCAAATGAAGGTCTGTATTTGTGCTTATCCCCCGTCGTAGTTTATATGGAAAGGTTTCTTTTATTTATGCATTTAAATATTTGTACAACTTCCTTCAGACTACGTTCGACTAATTGGAATATCAGAACTGTATTATGCCGTGAATTTCATTACAGAGTCTAGGGCGTTGCAAATACTTGTGCAGAGGCTGGCCTTTCCGCAAGCAAAAGGAAGACGACGGCACCCCGTGCTGCGTAAGGACACTCTTCTACCGGGTCAATGAACATAACGATGTGTCTAGCATTCTCATTATGTATGTTTGTCTGTCTATGATTATTTAAATTAAATATGTTTTCATATGCATATTCGCACAAAATTCAGGAAGTACACCTTAGGCGATCGCGCACAGAAGACCAATTTGTTTCGAACTAGCCCAGTGTCTAAGAACAAAACTATAACACAAAACTTGGCCAAGCGTCAGAAATCATTTCGCAAATTAGTCACGTCGCTATCTAAAATAAAGTTCTGCACTTGCTTCCTTTATATATATATATATATATATATATATATATATATATATATATATATCATAGTCAAAGTTTTGTATATTCAGCCGACTGATATGGAGTAGGTTCGCCTTCCAGCAACACTTGAGGCGCAGGGATGTTTATAATACATGTTAGATGTCGGCGGTCACAATACACCTCAAAATGACAATGCATTGTTTAGAACATTTCTATATGAAAATAAGGATTACTTTTTTATTTTAATGAAGCACGCCAGTATTTTTAGAGCACTACGGGCCCGCCGTGGTTCAAATTATGGCTGAAACGTATTTATGCGCACGTTAAACTCTTGCCTAATTACTCCAATTGTAGTTGTTCGAAAACTTTATGCTGTGAGGTAAGGCGTACGTTAATTGTTACAAAATACAAAGCTTTCCGTCGTCATACTTTGGTACTTGTTTGATAGAACAAGTACAGCCGTGTACAAAACCAAACAAACCTCAATTGTGTGCAGCTTTGCATTAAGTCCGTACGTGTCCAAGCTCCAAAGTAAAAAGTCGTTTAGTTCTTTTTTTTTTTTTACACGACGGCAGTTATTTCTTTGGTGTAAAAGTGCAGCAATTAACATGTTTTTATCGCCGACGCCTATACTCACTAGAATCTGAGCCATGACAAATCGATTAAATGAACACCCAATTTTGAGGCTTCCATTCAAGGATAATTGTAATCTCTAAAATATATTGTTTCGTTTCTACAGAGGAAAATATTGTTGAAACTTAGGTACCTTTCAATATAAGAACAAAACGAAAAGATAGCTTTCAGGTAGAAATAATGTTTTGCATATGTTGACTTCTCCTGGTTTAATTCTTGTATACTGCAAGTGACCGCCCTACCTCACATGTTATGGAAGTTATTTTAACATATGACTATACAGCATTGTTTATGTTAAACCGCCATGTATTTAACAACGTATATCAGGTCTAATCCTAGTTAGCTTCCTCCCTTACCTCAATTCAACTGTGTCGATAATTTATAGAGGGTCCTGTCGTCTATCAATTTAAAAGAATTTTGATTGTTAATAAAAACATTGTCATGCAGCGGGGATGGTGGTGTACAGAAGGCCATTGTGTAAACGGGAGGTGCGTCAGAGGCAAGGCGACCACGACAACTGCTCAGCCGGAACCTAGCCCACCTACAGAAACGCCAGGGCCAGAATCGACCTCTTCTCAACCGACGCCAACGACAACCTCGGTTGAGCCACCGTCGGTGTCAACGTCCACTGAGCCACGGCCAACGTCGACTGAGCCACAGCCAACGTCGACTGAGCCACAGCCAACGTCGACTGAGCCACAGCCAACGTCGACTGAGCCACAGCCAACGTCGACTGAGCCACAGCCAACGTCGACTGAGCCACAGCCAACGTCGACTGAGCCACAGCCAACATCGACTGAGCCACAGCCAACGTCGACTGGGTCACAGCCAACGTCAGCTGAGCCACAGCCCGAGCCGAGCGATGCCACGCCACAGCCAACAGAACCCGAACCGGGTCCGACTACTGAGTCTTAATCTCAGGGCTCAGTTGCAACCCTTTGATTCATCACCATGGCAGTGTGGAAAAGAGTACGATTGATATGAGCTGATTAATTATACTGGAGCTGAGGCTTTATGATCAGTAAGGGCTTTGAGAAAATAAATTATAACATGGAATATTCAAACGTTTCTGTGAGATGTTTGTCGCCCGGATTCTGAAGACTCGGACCAAAAGCAGGAAGGTGGTATATTAGCTGAGAAATAGTGACTGGGGCGCCCAAAGGTGACCCTTTCATTTCAGCCTTTAATCTTGAATGAGATGCAGTTACGATTTCTTTATCGATTTTGCGCAAATATATCAGGTTCGGAGCCAGGGCTTCTTTCCGGGGGGGGGGGCGCTAGCTAAGGCCGCCCCGCCAAGGACCAATACTCAGGATGGCACCGCGATGTGCAAGAAGGAAGAAAAAAAAAGGGTTCCGGGGGTTGGACTTAATAGTGTAATTAAATCCAAAGGTGCAAGCAAGATGGACAAGAACGACGAAAATAATCCCTGGAGAAGAGGAACAAGAGGGACAAGGGACGAACACAAATCTCCAATCTCCAACAAATTTCTGTCGCGCACCAGTCACCTAGCTGTGTTGGAGACTTGTGTTTGTCCTTTGTCCCTCTTAATCCCCTTCCCCAGGGATTATTTTCGTCCGCTGGACCTTCGTTCCCTACCTCCCCCCCCCCCCCTCCCCTGACCAATGAAATTTCGGAGGCCGGAACTCTTGTTGATGCGACGCACTGCCTGGTCAATAGAGCGACCGAAACCGAAACCTTGACCACCTATGGCCCATAATGCAACGTGCGCAGTGTGGAGTTCAGGGAGCTTCGGAAGTAGTGTATTCTACTCTCCGAGAACTTAAACAAACCCTGAAACAAAATGATTGTACCGGTTGTAAATAAAACAGCAGTGATCAGGTAGTTGGATATATATGGTGCCGGAATCCACTGTCGGTCACGTTTTTTGGTTGATTCAGTATGGTGAACTTCAATGGAGTCGGCGCAGAGAAACCATAAGCTCAGTTGCATCGCATATGCTAACTTCATGGAAAGTGTCTGCATTTTAATTGTCAAAGGTATAGCCTCATTTTATTGTATATTTACGCACTCCAGTTTTCAATATACGGCGTTCATACTCCAAGCAGTATTTAAAATAAAATTCCTGAAAAGGAGCATGCGAATCGTAAACCGACACAGCGCGAGCGCATTTTCAAGAAATGATTTACAATCAACAGATTTTGCTAAGCCTTCGGCGCATGCGCAAGAGGCAGAAAGAAGAGCACGGGAGGGCTTGTGCTGTCTCGTGCTCTACTCGTGCAGAGGTCCTACGAGGTTCTCGCACGTGGAGAAAGACTAAAGTTCCCTCGATGCATGGCGGGAGGGGTGGCATAGTCAAACCAGAGCCGTGTATAGAGGGAGTTTGGTCAATGGGAGGCGCGGGCAGAACTAGGGCGTGCACCAGACTCGGAAAAGGCTTGGCATGCTCCCTTGACCAATTAGAAGCCGAAAAGAATCCCCAGCGGTGGTAGCTAGAAACAGTTCTGATCAAAGGTATATGTTCGCATATGGTTTTATTAAGCGCGCAAGAGTGAAGTGTAGTAGCTCTTTGTGGTTGAAAATGAGGTGCCCGTGATGTTTCGAATTTTGGATCATGATCATGTAGAAAGATGTAAGAAACGAATGCGCCGCTCAACTCTGTTTTGCTTGGACAGAGTGTAACCGCTAGGACGGCAGATTCCCGGCCCTCGGCGCTTGGCGTAAGGATTATGTCGATCGTTCCGCTAGTCGCACTCTTCCACCATCATTTTGGATGAGCGTGATTGAAACATCACGTGTACCATATTTTCAGTCACCGAGAGTTACTCCGATGCACTTATCATGTTTGTTTCTCACGACCACCGCAAGGGTATTATTTCCGGATTCTGGTTGGTCACATTCGAATTTCTGAAGACGCCCTGGAACACGCCTAGCCCGCTTTCGGCCAATGGCGCCCTCCTCATTTGTCTCCTATACTTCCCAACGAATGGCCAAACTCTCCATATACGGCTCTGAGTAAAACCGGCTGGCGAAGTATGGTCAAACCGGCTGGCGAGATCGGTCTATTGCTGCTCACGTGCGGCTTCAATAGACCGATCTCACTAAGCGTTCCACGCAAGCGTCACGCCGCCATAACTGTAGTCGTAGCCTCCATTATGCTGACAAAGCCTGGCAGATCGCCACGAGACGCGGCCGCCGAAAGTGAAAAGGTAGAGCGGCAGACAACGGATGGAGAGGAGATCCATGTAACGGGCGCCCCGCTGCGGCGAGACGCCGGAACACACTTCTCCCGAGCGATGGGATGTCCGCTCGTGCTCCTCACGTTCCTCGCGCTACCGCTTCTTTTCTCGTCGGGTTTGAACACCATGTTTCGGGTCCCCGCCGCTGCAAAAGCTGTGCGCTGACGACCAAGTTTCCCGGGAATCGCTCTCTGCTACCAGAACCTCGCGCTTCAAATCTGCGACCGGGCACTCTATGGCTCCGTCGTCGAACCGCCAGGCTTTGTGAGCATAGAGGAGGCTATGCTGTAGTTCAAAGGAGGCAGGTTCCAGTGCACAAGACAGCTCGTGTATAGTTTCGTGCTATTTTCGAGCAGACCCTGAGCGGAGTTGTCACGCGTGCAGAAAGACTACAGTTTCCACGATGCATGCCGGCAGTGGTGGCGCAACGAAACTGGCTGGTAAGATCGGTATATTCATAAAATCTCATATTTCAGAAAAAATGATAACTAGAGTAGACGAGAACGAACAGATCTGGGGCATACACACGAACACATGCTGTAGAGATGTTCCCTAGTTCGCAAATTGCATTGTGGATTTCGCTGGTCATTTACACACGCCGTGGCCGGACAGACGAAACACTATACCTCACGGGTGTGGTCCTAGCCAGTCGACAAACGCAAGACGAAACCTTCTCGTGGGCTCTTCTTTCTTTAAGAATGCTCCTTGCTTGGGCCAGTGAACAAAAACGCGAAGCAGACGCGTCGCCGAATAACTAGCGAATGATTGGGTTTGGCCCTGGGAATAATTATTTGGGGGAGTACTATCAATGCAAGGTACGTCATTAGTTTAACTTAATTCTTTTGAGGATCACAGTCGCTATCTAGTAGACCTTTTTACTTCTGTGTTATATTTTTGCACGTTTTCTTAATTCTTCCAGTTGTCATTTCATTCAAATTTGATTGTCAACAGTTGCTGTAGTTACTAAAATTTTCACATTTATTGTTTTTCAAGACACGTGAAGCGCGCAATTGTGAAAATGACAGCGTGCATTCAAAGACGATCGATGAGAAAAATAATTTTTGAAGCATAGGCATTACGACATAATTGTATGTTGTTCAAATATTTTAACTATGTTTTCCAGGGAGTGTCAGATGCTTACAATTAAAATGTTGCAATGATTAAGTGCTACAAAAAGGCAGTAATATTGAGATATGTGAATCTAGTAACTTAAATCAGTGTACATTAAAGTTCAGTAGAGGAATATTTGTTTTTATGTGTCTACGTCTCGTCAAGGCCAAAAATCTGGACTATAACGGTAGATTAGTACACTCTCAGTTCAGTAATTGGACGGCACGATATAAATGTAGGAATATTCTTCAAATGTCTAGTCTCCAAGTGCCTTCATTTCTACGTCCTGATTGTTATATATATATATATATATATATATATATATATATATATATATATATATATATATATATATATATATATATATATATATATTAGGTAGGCTATTGCAGTTTGTTAGAGATGCATTTACATTCGGCTTATTTGTATACTAATTTTCAATACCCGCCAAGAGTGTTGTTTCAGTTTAATGGACTTCAGCTTTTGGGTCGTGAGCTGAGAAAAAAAAAGGAGCATATAAAAAAGACCGGAATACTGGCGTCACCAATTTGTGCTTCCCATTTTTTAAAATTAATTTCTGATCCTCCCTGCCAGTATAAAGCCTAACATGCTTAAACTGGTATGTTCGGTTACAGTCAATTGGCGCTTACGTAGCCTGAGGTATTATTTGGTAAAAAGGCCTAGTATTTGAGTTATACATCTGGGTGATTTCCCCGTAGAACAGAATGATGACATAGTTTCTTGTGAAGCAACATGCCCTGATGTTCATATCAGCGTTTTTTCTTAATGACGTTTTTATAGTTTTCAGTGACAGTTGATTTAGCTCGTTTTCGCTGTCGTGTCCAAAGAGAGGTTTTGAATTACTTACTGTAGAGAAAAGTGACAGCCCACTTATCAGCACAACTAACTGAAGGATGACAACTTACCTTCAAAGAGGAGCCGTCAATAAATACGCGGTGCCGGCACGATCCCACAAATTAATTCTTTTTATCATGTTACCTTTGTCTAACCGAAGAATTTTGCTGCGAAAATCAAGTTTCTTTGCGTATGCTCAGCAATACTTTAATGTTCCGATTAGCAGAATACTACTTCGTTTCAGCTTCGGTCCAGACGCAGCCGATGCTACAAGCGCGAGCATGTGCCCAGAACAGTGCTGCATTGCACGAGCGCGCGTGTGGCAGGGATGCTGAAAGCCCGAGCTCGCGCTTGCAGCTTTGGCTGCGTCTGGACCGGCTGAAACGAAGTATAACCCTTTGTAGCACGTGGAGTATCTAGAATCACGCGAGGCCTGATTCCTAAAATACGTCCCCTTATTTACTCGGTAGTCGTGTCTACATTGCTAAAGAAGAAGTAAGCGTAGAGGAGCAGGTAGTGGTTTCGGTTCTGTGCTCGCGCATCGGCTTGTATTCTTAGTCTCCGGTACATAGCGTTTGATCGACGGTAAAAAGGTTTTGTCATCTGGAGCTACTCATGAGTTCTATCAAACTGGCATCTTTGGCTACAATAAATTAGGGCTGGGCGTCGATTAAAAATTGTAACCCGATTAATCACCACCCATTATTCGATTATTTAATCGATCAATCGGTCTGGTTCATTTCCATGCATAGTATTTTTACAAAAGTCAAAATTATATTTGTGTTTTGGCTGGTAACATAATTATGTGCTAAATGGGGCCACATTCAATTTGGATGACAAATGAACATCATGTGTCGTTGAGAATAGTTAAAAGATTATTACTTTAGCTGCAGAAGGCAAAAAGGTTCGTTGATATTCTCCGCAAGAGCGACCTCCTTTGTTTGTTGACAATAGTCTCGGCTGGGTTAAACGGAAAATCTCACTGCGTTGAAGTGGCCGTGACCCGTGCAACCTTTTCACTTGTCTGGAGTTACAAATTTCGCCCCTACAGTTTAATTGAGGTTAAAAGTTCACCTCAAGGCCACGGTCCCACTGAATGTGGCAGTTTAGGTACTTTTCGGCAGGACCCTCTCCTTTTAAATACTGTTTTGTGGGATTGATCTCATCTCGAAAGGCAACGATACACTTTTTTGGTAGTTGCACTATTTTGTTTGTTCATCTCTCCAAATATTGCCCTAAAATTGACATTTTTCAGTACAAATATGTTTTTAATGACAAGCGCTAGGACAATAAAATTAGCTACAGATGTAATGCTTATAATCGGTAATATGCAAAAAAACTTTAATGTTGTGTAAAATTTTTTGTTTACATATTCTATATCAAACGTAGCACTTTTTTGTGCTTCGAGTCATGGTGCTTCAAATGCCGCTGAGGAAATAATTAAACTATGATAAAATATTTTATAACATTTAGAACTACTATGGTTGCCCAAGAAGTGGACGATGGCTTTTTTTATTTTCAAAGTCATAACGCTCCAGGAGCCCTTCAAACTTACCTCTTTTTAACGCATATCGTTATTGGACATCAAACAGATTTATTGGCATCGAATAACATTTATTGTTTGGAATAGATATACATTGCGATGTATTATAGTTTCACAATGATCTTGCTTTGGTTTCTTGATAGGTGTAGAGCTTAGCTAATTTTAAAAACGATCAAAAACTGTCGGGTGAGTGTTTCGCAGCCGAGGTCAAGGGAGATAAGAGAAGGTTTACCCAAATGTCATTGTCCTCTTGTCAAATTCGTTTTTTTTTTTTGTAGAGACGGCGTTGGAATTGTGGTATAAAAGGCATGTACGAAATAAACTTTGCAGCTGAGTTTGAGACGTTGCCTCCTCTTTTTCTACCTTCTGTTGTGTTCTTTTTCTGCCCCAGTCTCGGGTTTACAGTCATGTTCAACTTACACCAGCTCGCCGGCACTCTGACTATTTTTTCTGTTCGTTAGTTGTTTTTAGAGCGCAGCTCTTAGGCGCCCGTTTCCGGCTTGAGCGGCGTCGGCGTCGCCGTCGGCGTAACCGCCCCAGGTCACGTGACCCCCAGGTCATGTGACCCCCCCGAGGTCACGTGACCCCCAAGTCACGGGACTCCCAGGTCACGTGACCCCCACGTCACGGGGCCCCCAGGTCACGTGACCTCGGTAGTCACTTGAACCCCCTAGGTCACGTGGTCCCCAGGTCACGTGACCCCCTGGTCACGTGACCCTCCCGGCCACGTGACGCCCCCCCCCGCCCCGAGGTCACGTGACAACCCCCTTCGTGCCTTCCCCTCCTCCTCAAGAGCTGCGCTCTAATTCGGCGTTACAGGGAGTTGGAAACGGCTTTCATTTTTTGTATGGTTGTATATGAACCTGAAATTTATTATTTATTCTCCTAAACCGTTTAAATACATTTTCTGTCTCCGAGGCCTTGTAAGTCATAAAATTGCTACCACCGATATCCACTCTTTCCTAACTTCCGATGTAACTCTAGAGATGGTCACCCTGGAAGGAAATTTCATATAAAACTACTCAGTAACTAAATAATACATAATCTTTAAAAAAATTCGAGGTTTATGTCATGCACCATACGATAGTCATACCAAGCCATTATTTCATAAATTTAATACAGTACAAATTCCAAATCACTATAGTTATAAACTTGCACTTTCCTACAAAATGTGTTTTAGACAGAACGAAAATATGTATCTTTCTATTTCCAACTGGAACTTAGACAAGCGAATTATCCAACTAATAATGCTGAGATATGGATAATGCCACATTCAAGAACAAACTATGCTGAATCTGATGTTAATAATGTACCTCCCCCATCTTCTGAATCGTTTTTATTAACTCGATATAGATATCTTCAGTATGTCCGCCCAACAAATATGTTCACTTTTCGTCTAATTGTTACTCCCATGTAAAAAAAGAAAAAAAAAGAGAAAAAAGTTTAGTATAACACGTTTGTATGCCTTTTGCGCGTGTTGTTATTTTTGACATCCTTTTTCGTTTCTTTTTTCTCTCCCTTTTAGTTTACATTCTTCTTTTTAGCAATATAGATGATGTTGTCATTCCCATGCAATAATGAATAAGTGAAATGCTACTGTCTTTACGTTTATGCTTGTTCTTCCTTGGCTGCTATGGGGGTCAGAGGCTAGTCAAGCAGCGTGTCAGTTGCTTTTTTCTCTGCCTCATTTCTCTGATTCAGGGATCAATAAAGAATTTGAATTTGAATTTGAACTTGTTTGCATCAAGATATACACACCATAGTTTATTTTTATATTTATCTTTATAATATTCTGCGCGGACTTTCATTTAGATTCGGTGTGACAACCTGGCTTTTTTCTAGTTATCATTTTTCTTTACTAAAGCGTGCATTGGGAAGCTGGGTTGCACACTCTAGAAAAACAACATGCGTCTACTTTTCCGCACAACACTTGGAGAGCCAATTGATCAGCGCAACTTACGGAGGCAGCTAGGCGAGTGACGATTTGCGCTGATCGGGTCTCCCAGTGTTCTGCGGGAAAGTAGACGCACGGGCTTTTTTTAGAGTGTACGGTCGCCAGTTTTACGTAACATAAATTACGCACTGTCTGTTTTATTCTTGTACTTGTATTGTGAAATCCAGGGCATTATAAAGGAATTGCGCAAAAACAACAACAACACACATTTTGTGTTCTAAAGGCCTGAAAAGATCGTAGATAAATTTGTGGCGTTTACTAAGAGTGTAGTAAATTTTGAGGCTGGCTCTAGAATAGAACGGACAACTCGTCGCCTGCACATAACAATCTTACTTTTTTATTTTTTGAAAATGTTATCTAGCGGTGCATTTTAACTCGTGAAATTGCGAGGTGTAGTTCAGTTCCTGTTAAAAATTAGACCATAAAATACATTATAGGGTCAATGGCGGTCGTCAACGCAGATGATTGAGCTTAGCGAGAATTGCGAGAATGCGGCTTGTGGCACAATGTCCCGATAGGCGAACAGGGCCGGCAGATGACCCACACCACTGCCTCCGAGATCCGACACGCTGGCGTACGCTTTTGCGGCGTCTGCTGCCGTCGCATGCGAATCGCTCCCCAGCAGCACTACTGCAATTGCGCTACTTCCTTCGGTCTCCACGAGGTGGTGATGTGCTCCTGTGTGTAAGCGCCATCTCGGCCCGCCTGTTCTTTCCAGGCTCCTGTTGAAGAGAAGTGTTATACTTATCATATGTCACGCGGCTTTTGTTTTTTCTTGTTTTCGGTTAGGTTTCTAAGTGTAAACCGAAAGCAGTGTTGGTAAGTTTTAAAACAATTATTGATATGTTTTGCACTTGTACCTTGCACACGTAGTCCGATAGCGATACGTAAAACAGCAGATGAGGCATGCTGAAACTGCCTTGCATAAAGTTGATTTGGCAAGTTTTTGAGTTATAGTTGTTTTATACATGACAAGGTTCTTTGCGGTGACCTTTGTGACATTATATCACCACAAGATGTTCGCGGGGCCCTGCCAGTATTTTGACCCGAAAGACAAACAGGATAGCTCAACCATTGTGGAGGCGATGATGAAGTAATCACTTAGTGGTCAAAGCGTGCCTGCGTTGCTCAGCTCGCAGATTCTAAATATGCTAAATAGGAGACTCACCCTACAGACAAACGTTGCGTTTTCAAGCGTGCGGTGGTCGTAAAGGAGTGCCTAAAGTTTGTGAGAGCGCTTGTAAACACGACGTTCGTCGAAAACAGTGATTTTCAACTCTGGTTAGTTTTGTCATCTTAGCACTAGCATAACTGTTAGTAATGCTATTATCTTCAAATGTGCACAGAATAACTATGTATGTTAGAATTTAAAATATCATCTCATTTGAACGGTACATCATCCGCGTTTTCCTGTGCAATCACATATATTGCTGTGTGCTGTTGTGCACACAGGATGCAGGAAGGTACTTCGTGCATAATCTATAAATATGCAATGTTTGGAATTATTGCAAACAAACAAGCGCTATTTTTACTGTACTAGAAAAGGCGCTAAAAAGAACCACAAACAGAGAGAAAAGCCTAACAGGAAAAGTGCGCTCTCGCAGCTAAGTTTATTTAAAAAATACACTAATAGACAAAAAAAAAGGAAAAGGAAAAGATGTTTACAAATCTTTGTAATGCGAAACTAGAGTTCAGCTCTTGAGGAGGAGGAGGTGTGGGTACGAAGGGACGGAATGCCCCTCCTCCACCTCCGTATCCTCCCCTCCTCCTCCTCTCCTCCTGCCGCTGAATTCGTTCATGGGTGACGTGACACAAAGTCGTAACGACATTTTCTATGCTAAATGTAGCGGGGAAACTGAATTGGTGTTGAGGCCACGTGACGTCAATTTCCCCGCTAAATTTACCGGGGAAACCTAACCCGATAAAGACAGCGGGAAAATCTTTCCGCTAAATTTAGCGGGAAAATTTTCCTCGCTAAATTTAGTGGAAAATTTCCGCGCTAACTTTAGCGAGAAAACGTCCCATTATGCAACGCGCGTGGTTACGTCGACGCCGACGCCGCTCAACCCGGAAACAGGTGGCTAAGAGCTGAGCTCTAATGCCCGTGTCCCACTAGAGCGACAGACAGAAACAAACGACAGCGACAAGCCTCAAACCAGAGTCTTTCGCGATTTGACAGGCTTTGTAGAATAAAGGAGGCTATGCTCAAACACGAGCATCATGCACGCGAGGGTAGCTTTGGCAGACTTGCAATCGCTCGTGCTTACTTCACGAGCACCGAACGACTAAACGCCTGCCAAAGGTACCATCGCGAGCATGCTGCATGGGTTGGAGGCTTGTCGCTGTCTTTTGTTTCTGTCTGTCGCTCTAGTGGGACACGGGCATAAAAAGATAACCATGTTCATGTCGGCACGAGCTACTCTTTTCGCAAGAAATGAAATGCAGAGCTCAATAGGGCTCAGCAATATTTGTCAACTTAGGCACTAATTGTAAATCGATGATAAACAGTCGTTAGGCGGTCAACTATCTTAAAAATAACTAGTTCATAAAAATAAAACAAAATATTTGCGCAATCAAGACGACACTTGGTAGAATCAATAGTTGTCTACCAAACTAGAATATGAAATCTAAGAGGAACCGGCCGAGCCATCCAGTCTTGCCACACACCGGGCAAACTGATAAGAACCTGCAGCAGTCGGGAGAAATAGTTTTTATCTGCACCACGTGTTGGCGTTCAGATAAAAATGGGCCTAGCCAAGATGCAATTTTATCCTTATCAACTGCGACTCACATTTTATTAAGCCGGTATGTGAGTAGAAGCGAAATAGAATGCTTTTACGGAATATAAATTATACAAGATATTAAGAAAAAATAAAGTATGAAGGCCATGGATTGCTTTGGAGCTCAGACGACGCGGTAAGTACCCGAAGCTTTCATGATAAAACCTTACAAAAATGAGAGCTCCGTTCACGCCCCTCTAATGTCACTATCGTACAAAGGTGATTCATATCTCCGGGGTGTTTGTGTTATACACTGGCTGGGTTTTTTCCGTCTTATCTATATTGTTTTCCGTGAATTCTCATCCTGATGTGTGTGTGTTTCGCTCGATTGTATCAGTAACCTGATATATACGGTGACCTGTCCACTTTTGTGTTTCTTGCTTACGATTTGTTTGGCGTAGAACGATAAGATGACTTTGGGTAGTTTGCTTCTTGGTGCTCGTAGCAGATTTCATATAATCTTGCAACATGCAATAGGGAAGTCTGTACACTTCGAACTACGAAAGAAATTAAAAATCATACTGCAAACAGAGTTTATTGCTCCGTATGCGCTATAACTTCAGAAATATAATTTAGGAGCTGAAGTTGTTATAAAATTTATTTGATTCATCACAATAGGCAATCCGAGAAAAAAAAAACGCTCCCGTATGCAGCTCACCTTTCCTCGAACCCCTGCAATAGTCAGCTGCAAGCATATGGGAAATACAGAGACGCAACATACGCACCAATAAAGCAAGAATTTCAGGAACTGCTGAAGTTCATTTCGCCACGTACATTAAAAAAAAAACTGAAAATTGCTAAATACCTGTGCCACATTTGACGAAAAAAAATCAAGCGTAAAACTGCAAGCGCAAATACTCGTTATACACTCAAAGTCAATACTATTAACGAAAAAATTACTTAGAATACAAAAGAGGGTAGTTAAGCATTTGGAGGTCGTAATTCGTTCGCTCTTTGACCATCCTCCACTTTTGTACGGGACAAAGAGGGAAGGACGGGAAATGTCGTCTCTACGATGCAAAGTTTTCCGAAAAGCGCGTACCTCTTATTTCCTCCTCTTAAACCTAGTCCACAATCTATATTCGCACTAATGAGTAAGCATTATTTGTCTTAAACTTTTCAATTAAAGCAGCAGAGTGGGAAATATAAGTTACGTTAAAAAGCGCAACTAAAACGTTTTTATAAGAAAAAGCTTTTTCAAAAACATTAGTTAATGTTGATGTATCCCAAAAGAAGAAAAAAATATATGTTAAATGCGAGATAAATAATTAATCATAAATCAAGAATTTAACAATTGCTGGAAAACGAAACAACATTGCTTTTCAAAACCCACATACGAGATAGCATTAAAATCAGATAGTTCATATAGTTATCCCAAAGACAGCTGTCGTTAGAAAAAAAAAACACAGGAGTTTTTAAACAACCACATTTCAATCGGGGACAAATTTATACCTAGTTTTAGATAATATGGCAGGATTATTATTCGGTCGAAAAATTATAGCGCTAGTTTGACTATTGTAGACTTCTTGATGACCTTCTATAACCGCATGACTGTATTCTGATAGAAGTCTGGTTGATCATATTAATTAGTTCATTACAACTTCCAGAAGAAGAAATGCCCTCGCATTATCACCGTAATTGACGAATTTAGTCTCAACGTTAACGCTAACGATATCATTTGTATAGGAGTAAAAAAATTCTAATATATTACCTTACGAAACGCCTGAGGTGGTGGATGTTATAGTGAATGAAGAACCATTCATTTATACATATTGCTGGGGACAACGTAGGTTTGGTACAGATTTTCTCGGTGATCAGCTAAGCAATAAATAATGTTGCCAGTATG
>JAZHYW010066058.1:0-17045 GCA_037355805.1 Ixodes ricinus
ATCTATTTCTTGGAAATTTCATTGCTCCGAAAGTATCTTGAACGGCACGAAGGACGAATATCCAATAAGAAGGAAACGTTCATGCTGTAGTTATTTGCGACAAGCAGTAAATAAACACGCTTCACTCCGGTTCCTAACAGCCATGTTTTGCTCCGCCGCAAAGCAAGTCGTACAAACTTGAAAGTATAACACAGCGAGGACGAGGACGGGAACAGGACATGAAAGATGTCCTGTTCCCGTCCTCGTCCTCGCTGTTTTATACTTTCAAGTTTGTACCCATTAACCAACACGCTCGTTTTCAATTGTAACAAGTCGTAAAGTGCCGCTAGAGACGCCAGGCTTTCTATCAGAGTATTCGCTTTTGTTTTGGCGCTGTTCGTGTATGTTGGCAGTAGTCCTCGTGAAATAACCTTTGTCAAGGGGATATCACTCAACAGCTGGAAGAGATGTTTCAAGGACAGGAAAATTGCTTTTCGCCCAACATGAAAGCGCCAAAGCCACGATTTGCGGCAGGTGGTGTGTTTGGTTAGGTGCGCCGTGGTACGTTTGAAAACAAGAAAATGGTGTTGAAAACTTGCTTGAGTAAGAAACAATGTCGTACCCGGTTATACATCGTTGGCGGAAGAAGAAAAAATTCCCAGGACACCTAAGCACTTTTTATGAGTTGTTAATACTAAAGCATAAATGTCGTTCTTCCGCTCCCTTAGTTTGTCTGCGGCATACTGGCGTGGACGGCCACGTTTCCCCACTACCGAGTTTGAGGCCGACGGCCGAGCGCGCGCTCTCGTAAAGTGGCCGCGCCTCGCAGAGCTCGGCCGTGCAATGTCTCCGGAGTCTCGCCCGGGAGGGCTCTGCTGGCTCTGCGGCCAGCCGCTCCCTCTGACCGGCGGCCGCGCCGCTGCGCCGCCTTGGAGAAAGCTTCTCTACGGAACTACGCCGCGCGGCAGCCACTGGGAGCCTCGTTCCTTGAAACTATGACGCGCGCCAGCCAATGAGAGCCTATCCATAAAATCGCTGCTACAGACGACAGGCTTCGCTCCATAAGGACAGGGGAGTTTAGGTGCCGCATGGCGCGGCTTGAAAAGCTGATAACGCCGGTTCGCTCTATGAGACAGTTAATGCTTTCGCAATAATATGCGAAAGCATAATTGTTGTGTCTAGTTGCGCCGAGTGGCTCCGGCGAATCTGCAGAGGGACATCGATAACGCGGAGCACTCGGTGTTCCGAAGTCATCACTTTCTGACCGAGGGTTAGTGCATTATTTTAGTTAGCTTTATACGTTAATAGCACATGAATTCGGTACCGCCAAGGGTACAATAAAATGCATATTTGAAGCGCGCCCCCAGCTGGATCCAACAATCTGGGGTTCACTTTAATTGAAATAAACAGCACGAACGCGATTTTGCTCCAAGCAACTGGGTTCAATTCCCGCCCCTGCCCGTTTCGATCTGGATGAGCATCGTACCGGCGTGCGGTCGTGTATCACTACTGCGTGGTGCACGTTAAAGACCCCAGGCTAGCGGTTTGTACTGCACTGGCTAAATTGCTCATCTACAGCTGGGAGACTCGTCGCCCGTTGAGGCAGACCAAGTTCTAGGCTGTATAAACATACACACAACCCAATTTTTTGCTCCAAGCAAGGAGTTCAGCAGCCCGAGGCAGTTCAAAACATGTGTACTTTAGCAGTGACGTACAGATCCGGAATTTGTTAAGTGCGGAAATAAAAAAGAAAGAAAAAACAGCTAGAATGGCGGCAGGCAAGGTTTCTGGGCTCGGCTTCAAGTCGACTGTCGATTAAGAACTGTCCTTCTAGAACAGAAGGCGAATTTGCCCAGTACCACATCGGTTGTTCTCTTTGATTTTCATTTCTGCTAATATGCTAATATTCCAGGCTGTAAATGTTCGTACAGTCTTTTACATAAGTTTAGAGCCCACCGCGCGCGTGGCCGGAGCGGGCTCGCTCAGCTCGCTTCCTGCTGCAGCGGTGCTCTTATCATCGGCGCTCGCTGGCTGCGAGATTGTTGGGAGCGAGGGGGAACTTCGCTTTCGCTATTTCGCGTCCGTATTTGTTCTCAAGGCGAGCGCGACGCAATAGCGAAGTTCCGCCTCGCTCTAAAAAAAACTCGCAGCCAGCGAGCGCCGACGATAAGAGCGCCGCTGCACCAAAGCGAGCCAGCTCCAAATACGCGCGCGGTGGGCTCTAAAATTTTGAAAAATACTATACGAGCTTCTTTTTCGGCATATTTCAAGCATGTTCAGCCATTGTTTCCATCCCTGTGAGCGCAATTGCTCTCGGGGAAGGAATAACAGGGCATTGTAGATGACAGTTACAATGGTAACAATACGAAAGGAGCTACTTTTCAGATCAGCGTTGTAACGTGACCATCCGCAGGACAATCGATTGTAGCAAAGTTACTCAAACGGTCTTAATAAACACTTTAATGTAAAGTACAAAGTCAACCCCTGATCGTACACATAATCTCGTATCGCTTTTACACCACTGGTACGTGAAACAAATGGAGACATCGGCGACGATTTAAGACTTCGTTCACAACGCACAACACTAACGTGACAATGTTTCTTCCTCACGGAAATAAAAAACAAACAAAAAAAACACGCTTATCGTTTGATGGCACTCGCTAACAGGAAATCGACCCAAACGTTGCGCAGAAAATGCGCAGGGACGCGACCGGAAATCCTGCCGGACTTGGATGCAAAGTTCCGCAGACGTCCATTTCAGCCCAGTGTACTTAGCACTACTGACACTGCTCGCAAACTTCGATGTTTCTAACGGCTTTGTTTTCGCAAAATTAGCGGTAAAGGAGTCAATGCAACCGAGGTGCTCTGAGTGCTTTAACTGGGAGACTGTATTGCAGGCCGCCGTCGCTGCCGCTGGCGCTTAATCAACTCAATGGCGTTTATTAACAAACATGCACGACATGTCCATAAAACGAAACTGAAAGAAGGTGCGATGGGAGGGAGGAACTTTATCTTCCGTCTGCCTGGAGAAGGAGAAACACATCTTGTTTAGTAGGGTATGTTGTTGGGCTAGTTAGTTCATCTTAGTTAAACATATAAAATAGCGCAAAAAGACAAGGGCAAGAAGTATACAGGTAGCGCTTGTCCTGTATACTTCTTGTCCTTGTCTTTTTTGCGCTTTTTATATGTTAAAAAAAAAAACACAAAAAACCTTTCCTCCCTTTTTTTTGTGTCCGCTTGGGGGCGAGTCAGTAGAAAGGAGGAAAACGCACCATTGCTACGTTTTTTGTTCCTTGTTTTTTTAGAGTGCAGCATGTACTGCTACACTCTACACTCCACCCCAGTGTCAAAATCTTGAATATTTGTACTGAACATTATAGGAAATAACAGTGAAGGTGAAATCCGATGCCATAAGGCAAGTCCACCATGAGGTTATTTGATGTTTCTTATTTCTTATTGGTAGTTCATACGCCCGATAGGATCAAGCTGCCGGAGCGCCGAGGAATTAGAACTAATTGCTCATCGGAAGTATCGGGAACCAAGCTTTTCTCGCGATGCTTCTCACACCTTATTGGAGATTTATATTTCGAGCCTGAGTCATTTATTCTTCAAATAAATAAAAATAGGACCTAAAATCGTTCATTTTCAGAACGGCTAAAAGAAGAAGTTAATTAACGGCCGGATGCAGGGAACAAAAACATTCTTTTGACAACACATGGCTGCCTTTTGATGAAAGCAAAGAAGTTGATTTTGGTTTGATAGCATTTCTAGTGACACTGACCGGGATCAAGAATTAAGTTCCGAAACTGGGGGCCTAATTCTGTTTAACCTATTGACACATTAAGTTTTAATGAAGCGTGTTGCAACTATAAGCTCGAGTGCACACGTTCACGTGTAGGACTCCGAAGATGAGAAGCTGTTGACCGCCGGCCGTCAGACGTTTACTGTCAGTCGTCAGATGTACACTGTCAGCCCTTAAGGCGGTGTCCCACTGCTTATACATCATACAAACGACAGTCTGCATACAGACTGGAACGCGAGTCACCGCGTGATCCGTGCTTTGAATGCCGCATGGCAATGAGTTCAAGGAGAAAACTTTGGCACGCGGCATTCGAACCACGGATATTGCGGTGACGTGTGTTTGCGAACTGTCTTTTGTATGATGTATATGAGGAGTGTGATCCCGGCTTTAGACGTTGACCGTGAGTCGTTAAATGAAGCTAGCGTATTATGGTTCCACCATCTAAATGAAGGCGCCATGGTAACAACTGTTATTCTTGATGCGTGTTACTTCACTTGGCTTATAGACAGCGAACGCTGTGAATGGAAAACTCGTGATCTTGATTGTCTATAAAAAAAATATTAAGCACTTTCACACGCAGCATGGGTTTTACCATTAAACAGCTGACGTTATTCTTGATTGTTTGATTGATATTTCGATTGTTCCGTAAAGAGAACTGAAGATAATAAAACGCAGTACATGCAAGCACATATCTCATCTGTTATTGTCGCTGTAGCCGTGTTTGTTCAGATAAAATGTATGCTTATCCGCGCAAATAAATATCATGCACTTATGGCGAACGACATCTGGCGATTGATTACCTGCGATTTCTCAACATCAAGTTTACATAAATAGGAGGAGCGCAGGGTCAAACGCCAGCTTGCAAGTTCGCAGACATGAGAGCAGCACTTTCCATCCTCCTCTTGGTCGCCGTCTGCCTCGTCCTTGTCGAGTGCGGGTAAGTGTTGGGGCACATTTTTTATTCCGGCTGCATAGTTGAGGAACTGGCATTCTGTTGATGCGGAGAAATCGATTTATCCATCTTCACTAAAAAAGCGCACTTTTGAAGTAAATGTTTGTTATGCGCTCCTAAAACACCAATTGCTAAACATATTTTTTTCCTTTTAGAACCGTTAACGCGGAGGCACTTCCATGCGATAGTGTCACAAATTTCAAAAGGAATACGAGTGGATTACTTAATATTCTGCCAATGTAATTTATTTTGTGGACAGTACGCCAAAATCGGGTACCACTTATCTTGATAACTAACCCAAACGCGTTTTATTTTGTTTTAATCTAATTTGATAATTAAAAGCCTTTTTCAGCAGCCAATCGAGTATTTGTAACGTGACTTTGTTTGCAAAAGTATAGACTTTTGCGAAAATTGCCTTCTGCGCGCTGCCATCTTTGTCTGCTGAGCTGTGAAACGCCTTCTGAGCATGCACTGTTGCTCTGCTGTGCTTTATGTCAGACGCTGCGCATGCATACACAGCTGAGTGACTCAGCATCTTTCGCTCGGGTGATAAGCCGATGCAAAGGTTTTATACAATCTCGGCTTATTTATACCTTTTTGCGCGCTCTCGCTGAATGCATACCGCATCTAAAATTCTTGCTTCTAAAAACCTCTGAATTTCAAAGAGGTTCCGTTGGGGTCCCTTACAGCTTGGGGGAACCGGGCGTTGGTGAGTCCTGAGCAACTAAATGCCATTCTGCAGTCAATGGGATTGAGGCACTAGCTGATAACAAACGCCAAAGACGAATCCCAGAAACAATGAGTACAAATAAATAAACCAGACCCCGCGCTTTTTTTTTTTTGCTGAGCTGGTAGATTAAAACAAGAAGAGGTGATTGTTTGGTAGGGCAGAATAACCGTCAATGCAAGTGGTTTGGAGGCACTCGTTTGTATGTTATAAACAGTATGTCGCGTATGTCATAACGTGTATGTTATTCCCATGTTTTGTATATGTTATAAAGCTGAGAGAAAGCAGGACCACGCGAAATGTAAACTATTCATGCCTTGCACGTGACGTCATATGACACCGTACCAGTGCTCCTGTGCCCCTACATCTCGCCGCCATTATTTGGCACCATCGAATTTGTTCGTCGCGTCAAGGTTTGTGGAGAAGAACAAATTCGATGGTGCGCGAAATGTATGCTGCAGAAGGTACAAACACAGGAGCATGGTACGGAGCAATGGTAGCTTATGTGACGTCAATTCAAGCCATGCATAGTTTTTTTCTTCTTCTTGCAAACCAGTCGGCCATAACCGTGGTATCCGCTAGGGCGTGATTACTTACCTTATAGTTGTCTCGTCGTCTCATCGTAATGGTGAGCTGTACTTCCACAACACTTTTTGAGCAGTCGAAAGTCGCGATATATTTGCCTTGCGCTGGACATAATTTATCTTATTATTTCAGGTGATGTGGTTGAGAAGAAAATCATATTTTTTCAATATTAAAATATATCAGAACAGTAGTGAACGATGAATATTTCATATTCATCACTGTTAAAGTTGTGAAACGTAAATTCGAGGAAACAGCAAATCTAGGCTATATATATATTAATTCCGACAAATAAAACTAATATGGTAACATGACTGAACTGAAAGCTTACATGCCCTACTCTCATGCTTGGTTCGCACGTGAAACGAGTGTTCTGAATGCTGTCATTATTTGACCGCAGAAGTAGAATTAAACTCCATAACATCTGCGGTGATGCAAGCATATTTACATTGATTGCAGCTTACGGACGTCGACGACCCCCTGCTGAAGAAGAGAACAAAGAGAAATGCGAAAGGGCCTTCCCTCGGCGGGAGGTAAGATCCCCTTGTTATATTCACCAAGGCCTTGACCTACGGCATAGATACAGTAGCTCAGTTCTTGATTTATGTTTCTGGTTAACTGTCAAGAAGTAAAGGAGGGCGACACTATTAATATGGCTTACGTGCTTACTAATGATTGCAATTTTCCTTTGACCGATTCGAGGTTTCGTTTAAGACCATCTTATGAAATATACAGGGTGATTCAAGGAGACGCCAGGCTCTTTAAATCGACCGCGAAATTCGGTTTCTTAACCTATTGCTTTACGATTTTGTGCAGCGTTGCCCCCAGATGGTGCATTGTTTTTTGCAAAAATTTGCAAAGAGCGAATTTACCTGAGGAAGAAGTAAAGAAAAAAAAGGCTTAGCTCCTATGGAAACGCAGCGACGCCACCGGTCTTCAAACAACACGGCGCCGTTTCGCACGGGAGACAAGAGACGGCGCAAGCGGTCGCGACGCCAACTGCCGCCAACGAACGAACATACGACGCCGAGAGCCGGCGTCTTTAGCAGACAAGGAAGGAACTGCAGTTCCTTGTTGTTACCGCGCCTGTTTTTGTTTCTGCGACTGTCGCCGCCTGCGGAACACGCGCCGCATTTGAGTCGAAAAGATCGTCTGCTAAACACGCCGGCTCTCGGCGCCGTTTGCTCGTTCGTTGGCGGCGTTCGTTGCGCCATCTCTTGTTCGTTGGCCTATACTGTCCATGTCACTAAATAGAGATGTGCACTTCGAAACATCTTGAGGTGTCTCGGAAAATGAGTAAGAAAGAGTAAAGTTTAATGCTTTTCGAATTGCCTTTGTGAAGCTAGTAGGTACTTTGGATGTGTCGCCAACTTGAACATGTGTATTTGCCTTGTGTGCTTCACAGAATCGACTACGCTGTAAGTACATCTGCAAAGGATGGCCTTTCCGCCGGGCTAATGAAGACGACGGTACCGTCTGCAATGTGAGTGCATATTAAAAAGAATATTGTTTCACTATTTTCGTTTAGCCCAAGCGTTGAAGGGAAAATAATGCCACCATCGCAGTTTGCGGTTAGGGCCTCTCTGTTTTAAGTGTTTGCCAGCGATGCGTGCAATCTGCGTGTTTTTATCTAAGCCCATTGTTGTAACGCAAAAAAATATCTGAAATAACTGGCGTTCTTTTTCTTTTTTTTACTTGGGAATTGATAATTTCCGCTGACAACAGTTCACTTTCATTATAGGTGAAAAAAGAGATCAGTGTTTTGTTGACACGGGCTGGTTTTCGCAAACAAAGGTGCATTTTCGAGGACCCACTTTATTTTAATTTACCACTGCGTATTTTCATTTTCACTGGACGGTTCCACTGCTTCATAAAAATAACAAATAAGTGTACATATAAGAAAAAAAAGTGCTAAGTAAAATGTGTCCTCTGGAAAAAAAACAAAAAACTTAAGTAGCAGGAAACAAGGAAGCAGCCATTCCCGCTTCGAACCCCTCATGTGTCACAACAGGCCACCGACGTCGTCAAGTATAAGCCCAGACAAGAAAGGGTAATTCGGCTGGAGACCGCTAGATGTTTGTTTCGCGGTCCCTTACACCCCTGCTTGCGTGAACAACGCAGAAAAGCAGTGACATTTGGCTTAAACGTTTTTCAATCAAAAGACCGCTCGGCGGAACGATCGCCATTGACTGAAACGTCATTTGATGAAGCAGCGTTTGATGAAACGCCGCCTGCTAAAATGCTATACGGAGAGAAAGTGAAGGCGAGAAAGAGATGAGAGCTCGCGAGGACGCCAGAGCGGCAAGCTCCGATTGAAAGGATGGTGGGTAAACGCAAAGGCTAGCTGCTTTTGTCTCTACCGTTCGCGTGTGAACGCGTCCGAACGCTTTCGAACGCGAGATACCGCGCGAGTAGACTCTCTTGCTCTCCCTGACTGGAGGATAACAGTGGTTAGGTTCTGGTGCGTGCCAATTCTGGCCGCCGTGACAAGGAGAGAGAAATACCTCCTATGTTTACCGTGTGTATGGGTGGGTGTGCGACGACTCTTGGTGCACCAGCCAGCGATTCCGTGATAGCTACGCTCTAGAAATGCCCCAGTGTCGTACTCTTAACTTGCCGATGCGTGCAGGCCCGAACAAAGTGTCACAAGTGAAGTTTATTCGATTATCTCGAGACGAGGGACGCCACCGACGCCACGGAGCCTGGGTGATTGGGGGACGACGGCATTGGCAGACGGTGCTAGCATACTTCGATGTGCTGTCCACGAATGGTGCAACGCGATAAACGCGAGAGTGCAGCACCGGTGCCGCTGGCACCTGGTCTTACTATCTCCGAACAACGTTGGGCCATCACGGCACGTGTAAATGCAATGTGTACGGCGCTCTGGGAAAGAAACCTTTAATACGAAAGCAACCAAGTCGAAACACTAGAAAATTGCGCATTAAAGACTCGCGTCAAGCTGAAGGAAGCTTAATAAAAACTTACGGAAGATTGTCCGCTCAAACCAAGACCCGGCTCGGCGACACCTGCGGGAAAGCACGGCACGGATCTTCGGCGCAAAGCGGAGGCAGTCCACCGTCGATGCTTTGCCATTCACGGAAGTAATTGAACGCGTTTAGGGATTGTGTAGGATTTAAGACGTATACAGGTATCGAAGCGCACCTTTAGGACTACCTATAGGTAGTCCTGAAAATGCGCCCTCGATACCTTCGCAAGATTTGTGATTTCCTTGAGGAACAAGTGCTCTTTCGTTTCACACAAGGGAACAGGAAGGTATTTTAATCCCGTATAAGTAAATTTCCAGGAGGTGCCGCTGTTAGTTCTCGACGGTGAGACTTTTAAAGTATCAGCTACTCACTGAGGGTCCTCCAAAACAAAGAAAACTAGCTAACTGGAAATAAAATACTTTCACCGGAAGTTCAGCCATTATTTGATTTTCTTTACCTCCACGCACCCTGTATAGGGACAAAGACAACTATCCTTGTCGTTTGCACACAATCTTTTCAATCGGAGCACGGCGCCGACGTTGTCGAGCGCCCTCTTCTCCTCTCAGTCTCTCTCCGTGTAGACTAAGCAGAGTAGGAATTGCAGCGAAGGGGCTAACCATCGTGACCATCGTGAAGTGGTGTGTTCGTGACCATGGACTGGTTCGCCATGGACGCCACATTGCAGCCAGGATAGATTTCGTTCACAACTTTCGGTACATTCATGCGCCGCGTACTTCAAATTGACGTATTAAGGTCCAAATTGCCTTCTTGTATCTCGCAGGGGACTGTCAAATCTACGTCTTGTTGCGCTTAGTGCCGTGGCTGTGGTACTACCGGTCCGGCGAATACATTCGACGGCGGATGAAAGTTAGCATAATATGGAGCCCACGAGCAACTAATGGTGAAAAGTATAATGTCAGTTGTAGGAGATATCAATCACCAGAGCCCACCATGGAGCCACCAACGCGCGAGGCTGAGCGCCACTCTTGGGCATTGGGTTATTAAACATTTCCCTAGGATATTGTTTTTTATGTTGCGATTTTTCGAAAAAAGCGCTTATGACGCTGAACTGCCCGAGCGAGTATCATCATCGCCGATTTTTCCCCATATCAATTAGGTCAAGAATAATTCATGTGCAGTGACGTTATGCGTCTTTGCAAAAAAGAAATGAAAAAAAAAACCTGTTCGGCTTTAACAGTTTGTAGGAGACGGCAAACATACAAAGGAAACCAACACTATTATCATTTTCAGCCCATATTTCCTTTATTCGTGCTTACTTTCCAGTATAAGGGCTTTTATGTCAACACTTTGTGTTTTTTCCAATATATGCCCTAGTGTTTTCTTAAAACGAATGTGCGAGCTCAACTTAAGGCCCAATTGTCTTTCCCAGAATTACAAATAAACGTAGAACTCGCTTTACGTCGAAGTCTCTTGCGCGTAGTTAAGCGAAGGGCCGAACAGCAGTGAAGTCCTGTCTAAATGTTCGTCTTGAGCGATACATTGAATGTCGGAACTCCGACCTTGACGCAGAAACGGAGAAGGCACCGAGGGCCGCCGCGTAAACGGAAGATGCGTCACCGATAAGAAAAAATGGAGCACAGAGCAGCCTGGTACAGTGTCAACCTGGACTATATCAGGGGCAAGCTGGGAGACCTCGGAGCCAAGCGTGCCTTCGACCGGTGTTGTAGGGCGCTGAAACATCGAATTTCCCACTACAGATTCGCAGGCACAGACGCGTGCCTGGAGTGACGACTGCGCATAGCAAAACAAGCATGGATCGATGAACGTGCTTTGGAAATAAAATAATTTTAAATATCTCTGTAATAGCGAATTTTTTAAACTGAAAACAGCAAATTCAGAATCTCGAGCAATAAAACATTTTATGCTCTATAATCTCCATTTCTCGATTTATTTTCATTGTTGTCTCATCCACAGTCAATGGTGGTTTTGCTACAGTCACTTTAGTCACTACTTGAACGGTGGCTGATCCGTTTTATTTGAATAATTTTTCGATAAGAATTGACAAAAAACGCAAGAACATATGCATAATAATTTTAAATTCTTGCTTTACTCCTTGCGCAATTAACAACATAATTATTTCGGTAATAAATCGAAAGCACATCCCTAAAAACCTAAATTAAATAAGGCAATATGTGTGGTTTACGCGCACGGTACTTCTTAATTGATGCGCGTGTGTTGTGAAGGGGTTATTCCAATTTGAAAAAAAAAATACAAAAGCAGTGGATGCAGACAGACTGCCACTCTCTTTCTAGTGGTCGTTTGTCCTAGTCATTCGCGTTTCTAGTATTTCTAATTAAAGTACGAGAATCGTTTCAAAGGTAAGCAAGCTTTCTAAAAATAAAAGTAACTGATAGAATATAATAGAATAGTTTTATTTCCAATACATACATTTTCAAAAAGTACGATGATGGTTCGGTGTAAGCCTCAAGGGCTTGTGTACCTGGCTCGGCACAGTGGGTAGAAAATTCACAATATGCAACATGAGTATAAAATGCTCATTCACCATCAAAACCAGTTATTCAAGGAAAAGAAAGCGATTTTAAACAGGATTAAGAAAAGAAGAACGAAAGACGACATCACACTGCCGAAGAATACCGCACTTTCCTGAGAAAAAAAGAATCAGAGGGAAAAGAGTAACCACCATCTAGCAATCTATGTTCACTGGTTTAAATTCCGTGGTGATTTTTTAAAGTTTTTGTCTTGATGTGGCAACGAATAGGGATTCTTGCGTGCTGTTGAATATATGAGGCGCATATTAAATACGCGTTCGTACGTTCCTCATATTTAGTTCGAAATCGCGGCATGTTAAATCGAAGTGATTGTCTCATTGGTCGGCCTGGAATGTATGGAGATATAGAATTTGAGTTCTAAAAATGTTGCATACTACACTCTCCTCAAATAATCCCCGAAAAGACGGTAAGTATAATTCTTTAAACATAGAGGGGCTGAATATCTCGGCCCTGACAAACGAAATACTTTTCAGGATACCCTTTAATAAATAATTAACACCAAATTAAAGAACACCCTGCAATGAGGGTTATACCATATCATATGTAACTATATACCAAGGCGTGCGTGATTATCTTCCGAACGGAAAAACGCATGAACATTTTAAACGTTGTAAGGACAGCACGAAACACTTCTTAACCGTTTACACAAGTACATCATATGCGCACCCCACACTAAATCGCTATCAAAATGTATTCCTAAGTTCTTTACCGAATTGGCATACTGAATAGGAATGCACTCACATGACATGCAACTAGAAGTGTGAAGGAGATACAGTAGTGGATAGTTCGACCTTTTCTTGTGGGATTTTAAAGCAAACAAGCTAAGTCTCTGAGGAATTTATTGCAAGTTCGATTGAAACCCGTCCATTGCGAGAACGAGGTCTTTTTGTAGTTTTTCAATAGCCACATCATAATTCGCATGGCTTGAAACCAAAAGCGTATCGTCGGCGTATTCTACAATACACTGCATATATTCTACTCTACACTCGGAAATAGCAGAGGGAAAATCACTCACGTATCAATTAAATAATAAAGGCGACAAAACTGAACCTTGCGGCACCCCGGCCGTAAGGCAAGCTTTACTGCTCTTGAATCTCTAAAAGTCATAACCTAGGACCGTCCTGAACAGCACCCTTTTAGAATTGAAAGAACAAATCCGACTTCTCCATTCAAAGCAATCTCCTCTTGCACTGCTCTCAACGCTTCTTCAAGTTTAAAAAGTCACACTGAAATTAATAGAACACTTTTTTTATATATGCCACGCAGGATCTTTGCAACAAATTTGCTTTCTATATCTTTTTGTCTGTCTGATATTCTACAACGTTGGGGCATTTAATTCAACTTAGGAAACAGGAAAAGTTATTCAGGGACCAAATCTGTGTATTAAAGTGTCTCTTGGACAATACGGCCTGGAAGTTCGCCAGCTCTTTACGCACCTCGTGCGCTTGTTTACTCCCCGAATCGTCGACGTGCTTTTTTCCCTCGACCACAACCACGCCACGCTCTGCGCTTATTAAGAGAATATCGCTGGTGAATTTCAAGCCGGACAGGAATTGTATTAAAAATCCCAGGTAGCTACTGGGGTGCTGTATTCTCGCTTGATACAGTTGCCAAAAGTTCCTTACTTTAAAAAAAAACAAAGACACTTTTCGTTTTTTTATGAACCTATCTTTGGATTTTTTTATCAGTGTGGCAACAATAGGCATCTATACGTAGTTACCCGCTAGAAAAGCAATAGACGTTATACAGGTTAATAGTTTTTCAGTAATTTTTTTAATTTATACATTTATTCATATTTTTTGTTTTCTGAAGAGAACGCACAATAACAAAGCATGATCATGTAAAGCGTTCCATCCATGGGTCCCAACATTACAACAAAAAATAAGAAAACAGTGCAACCTGCAGTTGCCTGGAGATGTGGATTCTGGGAAGTCCTGTTTTACGTGAATTCATTTCCCTTTTTATCTCTAGCACTCTCTTCGCTAGCACTCTTTCCCAACACATCTCTCCTTGTGGCGGGAAAGTAGATACGCATCAAGTAATTATCGGTAATTGAGAGCTGGAAATATATAAGATGATAGCACAAAACACATTTTTAAAAAGGAAGGAATTAATTACTACGTTCTTCCAAATGGAACTCATTACAAGTTATTCCGTTAGATGTAACGCCTCACTTCCTTGCACGGTTTGAACATGAATTCCGTGGTATTTTTGGAACGTTGCACAATAGTGTATTGAAAGTAATATTATTTTCCAGAATCATTTCATTGGTATTCACCATCAGAAGATATCCCAAAATAAAAGGTTACAGTTAAAGCAAACAAAACGCGCAAATAATCCCAATTAATTTTCATCAAATAAAGTTTGTACATGTTGTGAAAGGTACTAGCTAAGTGCATTCATATCCGTTGAAGAGATATTGTAATAAGCATTTTCTCTATACTTTTATTAGAGGTAATACACCAATAAATTCCACAATGCACTTCAAGTAATGGCAAGTGCAGTCTGGATTTTGTACACAATGAAGCCAATTGTTCGTGTTGCATGGAGGGCAATGCGTCTATTGAAGGCGTAAAAAATACAAAAATGAATATTTCTTAAAAAAGAGGCATGAAGGACAAAAACAGGCAGATTTATAAGCAAGCATAGCATGAATTTAAAGGTGGACTAGATACGTTTCTGAGATCGTCCGTTCTTGAGTCAATTTTACAGGATCTTCGCAACAAAGAAATCGGAAAATTATGCTCATGCCACGTCTGTTTCCCTACTAAAAATGTGATCGAAGCTCGTGCCATACCCCTTTCTGAACGGAAGAATCTGGAGCACAGAATTCAGCGGAGGAGCCGGCGGCGTGACGACGGGCGCGGGTCAGCCAATCGCGAGCAGCCTTTCCGAGAGGGACGGCTTGCGACTGGCTGACGGCGCGCCGTCGTCACGCCGCCCGTGCCTCCGCTGGATTCTGTACTTCAGACTGTTTCCGCTCAGAAAGGGACGTGGCGCAAACTTCGATCACATTTTTAGTAGGGAAGTAAACGTCGCACAAGCATACGTTTTGAATTTTTCGGATGCTTAGAGTTCGTGAAATAAGTCAGTCACCAAAAACAGACGATCTCAAAAACGTCTTTAGTGCACGTTCAAGTCTTCTTAAGAAACATCCAATGATGTTACACTTGATGTCGTTACTAGAAACCCTCGCTCACCAAAAATATATGGCAGATGTATATGTGTGTTCCTCGCTTCCTTACGAGGTGGGCCATAACAGGAAAGCTGCGTCGAACGTGCGCTAATAGACAGCAAGATGGAAGTGGAGGTTATAAATTTGTCAGCACTCAAGGCGGTGATAAAACGATTGCTAGTGATGTCTCGCCATCCGAGGAAAGTAAACACTGAGAACAAGGGGGTGAACTGACTTATGTAAACAAGGGCAGTTGAGGTTTCTGCTGACAGTTTTATATTTGTTTTCGTGTTCACAAGTTATGTACGCTACAGAACAAATTTTGATTAAATAATGGCGGTTAGAACAAAGGATTTAAGAAAGCCTTGACTCAAACCAAATGCCACATGTTTCAATGAATTCATATTTTCAAGCTTATATCTGCGGAACACTATGATCGTCTTTATTATAATTTAGCCTTAGAAACACGATTTGGAGTTTTGCGGGACTTAGCATAATTGGAACATCTTCGTTCGTTCGATAAAAATTTACTGTCTTTGAACAGATGCCATGGTGCTTCTATGTTTTGTTTACACAAAGAACGCATTCTGCCCACAAAAAGATATTCATTGCCTGCGCTGAGAACTACCAAAAACCAAATTCCGGCCCAAATATGTCATTTGATATTTAGGCCCCTGGCATTACATAAAATATATTGATGTATAAAATTGAAAAATGCCAATGTTACACGATACCCTTTTAAGGCTGAGAGGTCTTCAGTACCTTCCAGCGTCAGCTACTGGACAATAAAAACGACGTTCGTTATTATAAATAAGAAGTGCGGCAAATGGGAACATTGAGGAATAGTCCCGATTTGGCCTCTGCAGAGCATAAATAATCTCTCCAGCAACGAAGGAAATGATGAATGGGACAGGCAATAAATCAACACGCTCCACTCTGGTCCGGTTCCTAGCAGGCATGTTTTGCTTCACCGCAATGCAAGCCGTAGAATGACGCTAGAGAGGTATGTTTTTCTGTCTTAACATTCGTTTTTTCTTTTGCGCTTTTTGCGTGTGTTGGCAGTGGTCCCCGTAAAATAACCTTTGTAAAGAAGGTATTCACTCGACAGCTGGAGGAATTTTTTCACGGACAGAGAAATTGCTTTTCGACCAACATGAAAGTAGACATAGCCATGATTTCCGGCAGGTGTTGTGTTCGGTTAGCTACGCCGTGGTGCGTTCGAAAAGAAGCAAATGGTGTTTATAACTTGCTTGAGTAAGTAACTATGTCATACCCGGTTATACATTGTTGGCGGAAGAAAAAATATATTGTCCGGTTGTTGTGCCGTAGTAGCGCCGAGTGGCTCTGGCGAGTCCACAGAGCGACATCGATGACGCGGAGCACTCGGTGTTTTAAAGTCATCACTTTCTGACCGAGGATCAGTGCATTATTTTGACAGTTAGCCTTATACATTACTTAATGCCTCATCAATTTGGTCCCTCCGAGAGGACAAAAAAGATGCATATTCGAAATTGATACGCGCCGTCAGCTCGATCCAACAATCCGGGGTTTACTTTAATAGAAATAAATCGAACCAACGCGGTTTTGCTCCAAGCCAGGGGTTGAGCAGTCTGAGGCAGTTCAAAACTTGTGTACTTTAGCAGTGACGTGTAGATTCGAGGATTGGTTAAGTGGGAGGATAAGAAAAAAGAAAAAGCTATAGAATGGTGGCAGGTAAGATTTCTGGGCTCGGCTTCAAGTCGACTGTCGACTAAGAACTGTCCGTCTATAACAGAAGGCAGATTTACCCAGCACCACGTCGGTCCTTCTCTTTGATTTTCTTCAATGCCAATATTCCAAGCAGCAAATGTCCGTACAGTCTTTTGCAAAAGTTTAGAGCCCACCGCGCGCTTGGCCGAAGCTGGCTCGCTCTCCTGCAGCGGCGCTCTTATCATCGGCGCTCGCCATGGCTGCGAGATTTTCGGTTGCGAGGGGAACTTCGCTTTCGCCATTTCGCGCCACTTTGTTATCAAGGCGAGCACGACGCGAGGGCGAAGTTTCCCCTCACTTTCAGAAATCTCGCAGCCAGCGAGCGCCGACCATAAGAGCTCCGCGGCACGGGACTGAGCGACTGAGCCCGTTCCGGCCACGCGCGCGGTGGGCTCTGAGCTTTGAAAAAGACTATACGTGCTTCCTTTCACACTTATTGCAAGCATGTTCAGCCCTTCCTCGTGAGCGCAAAGACGGCAACGAGTGCGATGACACCTGGGCTGGCTTGCTAGAACAGCGTCTCAGCTGAGACGTGAAAGAAGGCACTGCAAAGGCTGGGGC
>JAZHYW010066059.1:0-47326 GCA_037355805.1 Ixodes ricinus
GGGTCCCCGCCGCTGCAAAAGCTGTGCGCTGACGACCAAGTTTCCCGGGAATGCTCTCCGCTACCAGAACCTCGCGCTCCAAATCTGCGACCGGGCACTCTATGGCTCCGTCGTCGAACCGCCAGGCTTTGTGAGCATAGAGGAGGCTATGCTGTAGTTCAAAGGAGGCAGGTTCCAGTGCACAAGACAGCTCGTGTACAGTTTCGTGCTATTTTCGAGCAGACCCTGAGCGGAGTTGTCACGCGTGCAGAAAGACTACAGTTTCCATGATGCATGCCGGCAGTGGTGGCGCAACGAAACTGGCTGGTAAGATCGGTATATTCATAAAATCTCATATTTCAGAAAAAAATAATAACTAGAGTAGACGAGAACGAACAGATCTGGGGCATACACACGAACACATGCTGTAGAGATGTTCCCTAGTTCGCAAATTGCATTGTGGATTTCGCTGGTCATTTACACACGCCGTGGCCGGACAGACGAAACACTATACCTCACGGGTGTGGTCCTAGCCAGTCGACAAACGCAAGACGAAACCTTCTCGTGGGCTCTTCTTTCTTTAAGAATGCTCCTTGCTTGGGCCAGTGAACAAAAACGCGAAGCAGACGCGTCGCCGAATAACTAGCGAATGATTGGGTTTGGCCCTGGGAATAATTATTTGGGGGAGTACTATCAATGCAAGGTACGTCATTAGTTTAACTTAATTCTTTTGAGGATCACAGTCGCTATCTAGTAGACCTTTTTACTTCTGTGTTATATTTTTGCACGTTTTCTTAATTCTTCCAGTTGTCATTTCATTCAAATTTGATTGTCAACAGTTGCTGTAGTTACTAAAATTTTCACATTTATTGTTTTTCAAGACACGTGAAGCGCGCAATTGTGAAAATGACAGCGTGCATTCAAAGACGATCGATGAGAAAAATAATTTTTGAAGCATAGGCATTACGACATAATTGTATGTTGTTCAAATATTTTAACTATGTTTTCCAGGGAGTGTCAGATGCTTACAATTAAAATGTTGCAATGATTAAGTGCTACAAAAAGGCAGTAATATTGAGATATGTGAATCTAGTAACTTAAATCAGTGTACATTAAAGTTCAGTAGAGGAATATTTGTTTTTATGTGTCTACGTCTCGTCAAGGCCAAAAATCTGGACTATAACGGTAGATTAGTACACTCTCAGTTCAGTAATTGGACGGCACGATATAAATGTAGGAATATTCTTCAAATGTCTAGTCTCCAAGTGCCTTCATTTCTACGTCCTGATTGTATATATATATATATATATATATATATATATATATATATATATATATATATATATATATATATATATATATATATATATATTAGGTAGGCTATTGCAGTTTGTTAGAGATGCATTTACATTCGGCTTATTTGTATACTAATTTTCAATACCCGCCAAGAGTGTTGTTTCAGTTTAATGGACTTCAGCTTTTGGGTCGTGAGCTGAGAAAAAAAAAGGAGCATATAAAAAGACCGGAATACTGGCGTCACCAATTTGTGCTTCCCATTTTTTAAAATTAATTTCTGATCCTCCCTGCCAGTATAAAGCCTAACATGCTTAAACTGGTATGTTCGGTTACAGTCAATTGGCGCTTACGTAGCCTGAGGTATTATTTGGTAAAAAGGCCTAGTATTTGAGTTATACATCTGGGTGATTTCCCCGTAGAACAGAATGACGACATAGTTTCTTGTGAAGCAACATGCCCTGATGTTCATATCAGCGTTTTTTCTTAATGACGTTTTTATAGTTTTCAGTGACAGTTGATTTAGCTCGTTTTCGCTGTCGTGTCCAAAGAGAGGTTTTGAATTACTTACTGTAGAGAAAAGTGACAGCCCACTTATCAGCACAACTAACTGAAGGATGACAACTTACCTTCAAAGAGGAGCCGTCAATAAATACGCGGTACCGGCACGATCCCACAAATCAATTCTTTTTATCATGTTACCTTTGTCTAACCGAAGAATTTTGCTGCGAAAATCAAGTTTCTTGCGTACGCTCAGCAATACTTTAATGTTCCGATTAGCAGAATACTACCCTTTCACGTGGTCCAGACGCAGCCGATGCTACAAGCGCCCATTTGCCCGGAGCGTGTTGCATTGCACGAGCGCGCGTGGGGCAGGTACTGAACCCGGCTCGTGCTGTGCATTGGCTCGTCTGGACCGGTTGACACGGTTACTTTGACCGTGGAGTATCTGACACGCGAGGCCTGATTCCTAAAATACGTCCCATTATTTACTCGGTAGTCGTGTCTACATTGCTAAAGAAGAAGTAAGCGTAGAGGAGCAGGTAGTGGTTTCGGTTCTGTGCTCGCGCATCGGCTTGCATTCTATAGTCTCCGGTACATAGCGTTTGATCGACGGTAAAAAGGTTTTGTCATCTGGAGCTACTCATGAGTTCTATCAAACTGGCATCTTTGGCTACAATAAATTAGGGCTGGGCGTCGATTAAAAATTGTAACCCGATTAATCACCACCCATTATTCGATTATTTAATCGATCAATCGGTCTGGTTCATTTCCATGCATAGTATTTTTACAAAAGTCAAAATTATATTTGTGTTTTGGCTGGTAACATAATTATGTGCTAAATGGGGCCACATTCAATTTGGATGACAAATGAACATCATGTGTCGTTGAGAATAGTTAAAAGATTATTACTTTAGCTGCAGAAGGCAAAAAGGTTCGTTGATATTCTCCGCAAGAGCGACCTCCTTTGTTTGTTGACAATAGTCTCGGCTGGGTTAAACGGAAAAATCTCACTGCGTTGAAGTGGCCGTGACCCGTGCAACCTTTTCACTTGTCTGGAGTTACAAATTTCGCCCCTACAGTTTAATTGAGGTTAAAAGTTCACCTCAAGGCCACGGTCCCACTGAATGTGGCAGTTTAGGTACTTTTCGGCAGGACCCTCTCCTTTTAAATACTGTTTTGTGGGATTGATCTCATTCGAAAGGCAACGATACACTTTTTTGGTAGTTGCACTATTTTGTTTGTTCATCTCTCCAAATATTGCCCTAAAATTGACATTTTTCAGTACAAATATGTTTTTAATGACAAGCGCTAGGGCAATAAAATTAGCTACAGATGTAATGCTTATAATCGGTAATATGCAAAAAAACTTTAATGTTGTGTAAAATTTTTTGTTTACATATTCTATATCAAACGTAGCACTTTTTTGTGCTTCGAGTCATGGTGCTTCAAATGCCGCTGAGGAAATAATTAAACTATGATAAAATATTTTATAACATTTAGAACTACTATGGTTGCCCAAGAAGTGGACGATGGCTTTTTTTATTTTCAAAGTCATAACGCTCCAGGAGCCCTTCAAACTTACCTCTTTTTAACGCATATCGTTATTGGACATCAAACAGATTTATTGGCATCGAATAACATTTATTGTTTGGAATAGATATACATTGCGATGTATTATAGTTTCACAATGATCTTGCTTTGGTTTCTTGATAGGTGTAGAGCTTAGCTAATTTTAAAAACGATCAAAAACTGTCGGGTGAGTGTTTCGCAGCCGAGGTCAAGGGAGATAAGAGAAGGTTTACCCAAATGTCATTGTCCTCTTGTCAAATTGTTTTTTTTTTTTGTAGAGACGGCGTTGGAATTGTGGTATAAAAGGCATGTACGAAATAAACTTTGCAGCTGAGTTTGAGACGTTGCCTCCTCTTTTTCTACCTTCTGTTGTGTTCTTTTTCTGCCCCAGTCTCGGGTTTACAGTCATGTTCAACTTACACCAGCTCGCCGGCACTCTGACTATTTTTTCTGTTCGTTAGTTGTTTTTAGAGCGCAGCTCTTAGGCGCCCGTTTCCGGCTTGAGCGGCGTCGGCGTCGCCGTCGGCGTAACCGCCCCAGGTCACGTGACCCCCAGGTCATGTGACCCCCCCGAGGTCACGTGACCCCCAAGTCACGGGACTCCCAGGTCACGTGACCCCCACGTCACGGGGCCCCCAGGTCACGTGACCTCGGTAGTCACTTGAACCCCCTAGGTCACGTGGTCCCCAGGTCACGTGACCCCCTGGTCACGTGACCCTCCTGGCCACGTGACCCCCCCCCGCCCCGAGGTCACGTGACAACCCCCCCGAGGTCATGTGACCCCCTTCGTCCTCCCCTCCTCAAGAGCTGCGCTCTAATTCGGCGTTACAGGGAGTTGGAAACGGCTTTCATTTTTTGTATGGTTGTATATGAACCTGAAATTTATTATTTATTCTCCTAAACCGTTTAAATACATTTTCTGTCTCCGAGGCCTTGTAAGTCATAAAATTGCTACCACCGATATCCACTCTTTCCTAACTTCCGATGTAACTCTAGAGATGGTCACCCTGGAAGGAAATTTCATATAAAACTACTCAGTAACTAAATAATACATAATCTTTAAAAAAAATTCGAGGTTTATGTCATGCACCATACGATAGTCATACCAAGCCATTATTTCATAAATTTAATACAGTACAAATTCCAAATCACTATAGTTATAAACTTGCACTTTCCTACAAAATGTGTTTTAGACAGAACGAAAATATTTATCTTTCTATTTCCCAACTGGAACTTAGACAAGCGAATTATCCAACTAATAATGCTGAGATATGGATAATGCCACATTCAAGAACAAACTATGCTGAATCTGATGTTAATAATGTACCCTCCCCCATCTTCTGAATCGTTTTTATTAACTCGATATAGATATCTTCAGTATGTCCGCCCAACAAATATGTTCACTTTTCGTCTAATTGTTACTCCCATGTAAAAAAAGAAAAAAAAAGAGAAAAAAGTTTAGTATAACACGATTGTATGCCTTTTGCGCGTGTTGTTATTTTTGACATCCTTTTTCGTTTCTTTTTTCTCTCCCTTTTAGTTTACATTCTTCTTTTTAGCAATATAGATGATGTTGTCATTCCCATGCAATAATGAATAAGTGAAATGCTACTGTCTTTACGTTTATGCTTGTTCTTCCCTGGGCTGCTATGGGGGTCAGAGGCTAGTCAAGCAGCGTGTCAGTTGCTTTTTTCTCTGCCTCATTTCTCTGATTCAGGGATCAATAAAGAATTTGAATTTGAATTTGAACTTGTTTGCATCAAGATATACACACCATAGTTTATTTTTATATTTATCTTCATAATATTCTGCGCGGACTTTCATTTAGATTCGGTGTGACAACCTGGCTTTTTTCTAGTTATCATTTTTCTTTACTAAAGCGTGCATTGGGAAGCTGGGTTGCACACTCTAGAAAAACATAACATGCGTCTACTTTTCCGCACAACACTTGGAGAGCCAATTGATCAGCGCAACTTACGGAGGCAGCTAGGCGAGTGACGATTTGCGCTGATCGGGTCTCCCAGTGTTCTGCGGGAAAGTAGACGCACGGGCCTTTTCTTAGAGTGTACGGTCGCCAGTTTTACGTAACATAAATTACGCACTGTCTGTTTTATTCTTGTACTTGTATTGTGAAATCCAGGGCATTATAAAGGAATTGCGCAAAAAAACAACAACAACACACATTTTGTGTTCTAAAGGCCTGAAAAGATCGTAGATAAATTTGTGGCGTTTACTAAGAGTGTAGTAAATTTTGAGGCTGGCTCTAGAATAGAACGGACAACTCGTCGCCTGCACATAACAATCTTACTTTTTTATTTTTTTGAAAATGTTATCTAGCGGTGCATTTTAACTCGTGAAATTGCGAGGTGTAGTTCAGTTCCTGTTAAAAATTAGACCATAAAATACATTATAGGGTCAATGGCGGTCGTCAACGCAGATGATTGAGCTTAGCGAGAATTGCGAGAATGCGGCTTGTGGCACAATGTCCCGATAGGCGAACAGGGCCGGCAGATGACCCACACCACTGCCTCCGAGATCCGACACGCTGGCGTACGCTTTTGCGGCGTCTGCTGCCGTCGCATGCGAATCGCTCCCCAGCAGCACTACTGCAATTGCGCTACTTCCTTCGGTCTCCACGAGGTGGTGATGTGCTCCTGTGTGTAAGCGCCATCTCGGCCCGCCTGTTCTTTCCAGGCTCCTGTTGAAGAGAAGTGTTATACTTATCATATGTCACGCGGCTTTTGTTTCTTCTTGTTTTCGGTTAGGTTTCTAAGTGTAAACCGAAAGCAGTGTTGGTAAGTTTTAAAACAATTATTGATATGTTTTGCACATGTACCTTGCACACGTAGTCCGATAGCGATACGTAAAACAGCAGATGAGGCATGCTGAAACTGCCTTGCATAAAGTTGATTTGGAAAGTTTTTGAGTTATAGTTGTTTTATACATGACAAGGTTCTTTGCGGTGACCTTTGCAGACATTATATCACCACAAGATGTTCGCGGGGCCCTGCCAGTATTTTGACCCGAAAGACAAACAGGATAGCTCAACCATGGTGGAGGCGATGATGAAGCAATCACTTAGTGGTCAAAGCGTGCCTGCGGTTGCTCAGCTCGCAGATTCTAAATATGCTAAATAGAGACACTCACCCTACAGACAAACGTTGCGTTTTCAAGCGTGCGCCGTAGGTCGTAAAGGAGTGCCTAAAGTTTGTGAGAGCGCTTGTAAACACGACGTTCGTCGAAAACAGTGATTTTCAACTCTGGTTAGTTTTGTCATCTTAGCACTAGCATAACTGTTAGTAATGCTATTATCTTCAAATGTGCACAGAATAACTATGTATGTTAGAATTTAAAATAGCATCTCATTTGAACGGTACATCATCCGCGTTTTCCTGTGCAATCACATATATTGCTGTGTGCTGTTGTGCACACAGGATGCAGGAAGGTACTTCGTGCATAATCTATAAATATGCAATGTTTGGAATTATTGCAGATAAACAAGCGCTATTTTTACTGTACTAGAAAAGGCGCTAAAAAGAACCACAATTACAGAGAGAAAAGCCTAACAGGAAAAGTGCGCTCTCGCAGCTAAGTTTATTTAAAAAAATACACTAATAGACAAAAAAAAAGGAAAAGGAAAAGATGTTTACAAATCTTTGTAATGCGAAACTAGAGTTCAGCTCTTGAGGAGGAGGAGGTGTGGGTACGAAGGGGACGGAATGCCCCTCCTCCACCTCCGTATCCTCCCCTCCTCCTCCTCTCCTCCTGCCGCTGAATTCGTTCATGGGTGACGTGACACAAAGTCGTAACGACATTTTCCATGCTAAATGTAGCGGGGAAACTGAATTGGTGTTGAGGCCACGTGACGTCAATTTCCCCGCTAAATTTACCGGGGAAACCTAACCCGATAAAGACAGCGGAAAATCTTTCCGCTAAATTTAGCGGGAAAATTTTCCTCGCTAAATTTAGTGGAAAATTTCCGCGCTAACTTTAGTGAGAAAACGTCCCATTATGCAACGCGCGTGGTTACGTCGACGCCGACGCCGCTCAACCCGGAAACAGGTGGCTAAGAGCTGAGCTCTTATGCCCGTGTCCCACTAGAGCGACAGACAGAAACAAACGACAGCGACAAGCCTCAAACCAGAGTCTTTCGCGATTTGACAGGCTTTGTAGAATAAAGGAGGCTATGCTCAAACACGAGCATCATGCACGCGAGGGTAGCTTTGGCAGACTTGCAATCGCTCGTGCTTACTTCACGAGCACCGAACGACTAAACGCCTGCCAAAGGTACCATCGCGAGCATGCTGCATGGGTTGGAGGCTTGTCGCTGTCTTTTGTTTCTGTCTGTCGCTCTAGTGGGACACGGGCATAAAAAGATAACCATGTTCATGTCGGCACGAGCTACTCTTTTCGCAAGAAATGAAATGCAGAGCTCAATAGGGCTCAGCAATATTTGTCAACTTAGGCACTAATTGTAAATCGATGATAAACAGTCGTTAGGCGGTCAACTATCTTAAAAATAACTAGTTCATAAAAATAAAACAAAAATATTTGCGCAATCAAGACGACACTTGGTAGAATCAATAGTTGTCTACCAAACTAGAATATGAAATCTAAGAGGAACCGGCCGAGCCATCCAGTCTTGCCACACACCGGGCAAACTGATAAGAACCTGCAGCAGTCGGGAGAAATAGTTTTTATCTGCACCACGTGTTGGCGTTCAGATAAAAATGGGCCTAGCCAAGATGCAATTTTATCCTTATCAACTGCGACTCACATTTTATTAAGCGGGTATGTGAGTAGAAGCGAAATAGAATGCTTTTACGGAATATAAATTATACAAGATATTAAGAAAGAAATAAAGTATGAAGGCCATGGATTGCTTTGGAGCTCAGACGACGCGGTAAGTACCCGAAGCCTTCATGATAAAACCTTACAAAAATGAGAGCTCCGTTCACGCCCCTCTAATGTCACTATCGTACAAAGGTGATTCATATCTCCGGGGTGTTTGTGTTATACACTGGCTGGGTTTTTCCGTCTTATCTATATTGTTTTCCGTGAATTCTTATCCTGATGTGTGTGTGTTTCGCTCGATTGTATCAGTAACCTGATATATACGGTGACCTGTCCACTTTTGTGTTTCTTGCTTACGATTTGTTTGGCGTAGAACGATAAGATGACTTTGGGTAGTCTGCTTGTTGGTGCTCGTAGCAGATTTCATATAATCTTGCAACATGCAATAGGGAAGTCTGTATGTACACTTCGAACTACGAAAGAAATTAAAAATCATACTGCAAACGAGTTTATTGCTCCGTATGCGCTATAACTTCAGAAATATAATTTGGGAGCTGAAGTTGTTATAAAATTTATTTGATTCATCACAATAGGCAATCCGAGAAAAAAAAAACGCTCCCGTATGCAGCTCACCTTTCCTCGAACCCCTGCAATAGTCAGCTGCAAGCATATGGGAAATACAGAGACGCAACATACGCACCAATAAAGCAAGAATTTCAGGAACTGCTGAAGTTCATTTCGCCACGTACATTAAAAAAAACTGAAAATTGCTAAATACCTGTGCCACATTTGACGAAAAAAAAATCAAGCGTAAAACTGCAAGCGCAAATACTCGTTATACACTCAAAGTCAATACTATTAACGAAAAAATTACTTAGAATACAAAAGAGGGTAGTTAAGCATTTGGAGGTCGTAATTCGTTCGCTCTTTGACCATCCTCCACTTTTGTACGGGACAAAGAGGGAAGGACGGGAAATGTCGTCTCTACGATGCAAAGTTTTCCGAAAAGCGCGTACCTCTTATTTCCCCTCTTAAACCTAGTCCACAATCTATATTCGCACTAATGAGTAAGCATTATTTGTCTTAAACTTTTCAATTAAAGCAGCAGAGTGGGAAATATAGGTTACGTTAAAAAGCGCAACTAAAACGTTTTTATAAGAAAAAGCTTTTTCAAAAACATTAGTTAATGTTGATGTATCCCAAAAGAAGAAAAAATATATGTTAAATGCGAGATAAATAATTAATCATAAATCAAGAATTTAACAATTGCTGGAAAACGAAACAACATTGCTTTTCAAAACCCACATACGAGATAGCATTAAAATCAGATAGTTCATATAGTTATCCCAAAAACAGCTGTCGTTAGAAAACAAAAACACAGGAGTTTTTAAACAACCATACATTTCAATCGGGGACAAATTTATACCTAGTTTTAGATAATATGGCAGGATTATTATTCGGTCGAAAAATTATAGCGCTAGTTTGACTATTGTAGACTTCTTGATGACCTTCTATAACCGCATGACTGTATTCTGATAGAAGTCTGGTTGATCATATTAATTAGTTCATTACAACTTCCAGAAGAAGAAATGCCCTCGCATTATCACCGTAATTGACGAATTTAGTCTCAACGTTAACGCTAACGATATCATTTGTATAGGAGTAAAAAAATTCTAATATATTACCTTACGAAACGCCTGAGGTGGTGGATGTTATAGTGAATGAAGAACCATTCATTTATACATATTGCTGGGGACAACGTAGGTTTGGTACAGATTTTCTCGGTGACCAGCTAAGCAATAAATAATGTTGCCAGTATGTCGATCTATTTCTTGGAAATTTCATTGCTCCGAAAGTATCTTGAACGGCACGAAGGACGAATATCCAATAAGAAGGAAACGTTCACGCTGTAGTTATTTGCGACAAGCAGTAAATAAACACGCTTCACTCCGGTTCCTAACAGCCATGTTTTGCTCCGCCGCAAAGCAAGTCGTACAAACTTGAAAGTATAACACAACGAGACGAGGACGGGAACAGGACATGAAAGATGTCCTGTTCCCGTCCTCGTCCTCGCTGTTTTATACTTTCAAGTTTGTACCCATTAACCAACACGCTCGTTTTCAATTGTAACAAGTCGTAAAGTGCCGCTAGAGACGCCAGGCTTTCTATCAGAGTATTCGCTTTTGTTTTGGCGCTGTTCGTGTATGTTGGCAGTAGTCCTCGTGAAATAACCTTTGTCAAGGGGATATCACTCAACAGCTGGAAGAGATGTTTCACGGACAGGAAAATTGCTTTTCGCCCAACATGAAAGCGGCCAAAGCCACGATTTGCGGCAGGTGTTGTGTTTGGTTAGGTGCGCCGTGGTACGTTTGAAAACAAGAAAATGGTGTTGAAAACTTGCTTGAGTAAGAAACAACGTCGTACCCGGTTATACATCGTTGGCGGAAGAAGAAAAATTCCCAGGACACCTAAGCACTTTTTATGAGTTGTTAATACTAAAGCATAAATGTCGTTCTTCCGCTCCCTTAGTTTGTCTGCGGCATACTGGCGTGGACGGCCACGTTTCCCTACTACCGAGTTTGGGGCCGACGGCCGAGCGCGCGCTCTCGTGAAGTGGCCGCGCTTCGCTGAGCTCGGCCGTGCAATGTCTCCGGAGTTTGCCCGGGAGGGCTCTGCTGGCTCTGCGGCCAGCCGCTCCCTCTACCGGCGGCCGCGCCGCTGCGCCGCCTTGGAGAAGGCCCTTTGGGGTGGCGTACTGGAACTACGCCGCGCGGCAGCCACTGGGAGCCTCGTTCCTTGAAACTATGACGCGCGCCAGCCAATGAGAGCCTATCCATAAAATCGCTGCTACAGACGACAGGCTTCGCTCCATAAGGACAGGGAGTTTAGGTGCCGCATGGCGCGGCTTGAAAAGCTGATAACGCCGGTTCGCTCTATGAGACAGTTAATGCTTTCGCAATAATATGCGAAAGCATATAAATGCGAAAGCGCATTTATATGCGCTTTCGCATTTGCGAATGCGAATGCGCATTTATATGCGAAAGCATAAAATACGGTCGCGTACTTAGAACGAGATTTTCCCACGTGATTTCATAATCGCATTTGTTCCTGACAAATAACAATGTTTAAGGTGTATCACACGACGGACCAAATTGCTGCTTTGGTCCGCGGGCCGCGCATCACGTGATCTTACGTCACCGGTTTTCGAGGTCCGCCGGCGGTCCGCGGCCCGCGCTTCTGAGAAATGCCAATCGACTTTTCTCGCCCGGACCTTGGCGGCGGACCGCGGCGTTTTTAGTATAATTGAAGCGCTAAGTTTGGCAACAAGCTGACTTTTGTTGTTTGGATTGGAATCCAAATCCAAAGTCGTTTTCTTTTGGCGCCAACTGTTGAAGACGAAGAAGACGAACCTTTTGTTGTGCGACGAACAGAGTTGACTATGCAGACCAAGATCTTTCCTGCACATCCAGGGCTTCATCCAGCATGCCCTTTTCGGTTCACTTAAGTCCTCATCGTCCTCAATAGTCAACGCCAGGGCCACCGCGGCCAAACGTCTCTTTCCTTCAACCTCCATCTTGGCTCCTTACAAATAGCCTCAAAGCAGCTAGCTGCATGTGCATGCGTTTGGCGGAGCTGTGAGGTCGAGGGTTAGGACCGGCCCGTTCGCTCTGTCGTCTGCTGTTTTGGTCCGCCGTGTGGATGCACATTGCTGCCGGGCGGCCCGCGGGCCGCGCATCACGTGATCAATTGGTCCGCGGCCCGGTCCGTCGTGTGGATACACCTTTACCGAGGCAAAGCGGTCACATGTGAAACTTTGAATATTTTGTATTGATTGTGGCACACGTGGCAAGTTGCATAGTTTTTTTTTTTACAATCCGCGAAATAGAATTCTTCTGGGTTACCTTGGTCTCTAATGCATGCAACACACAAAAGAGCACGAAATGAATCGCAGTGGGAAACGAAAACAATAATGATAAACAAGCGTGTAATCACGCGAAAACTGAGGGCATTGCACATATACAGAAGGTAAACTTTGTTTCACTATACTTTGTCTCATCCTACGGTAGACTAAAGGCCAAAGCCACGGGCCGCCAGGTCCAATCACGTTACACCCTAGACTATGACATGCTTAACATTGAATAGGGGTGGACGAATAATGCTCCGAACCAAAAAGCGCTGCATCATTTCTATAGCTTCGACACTGCAAAGAGTCTGTATGTCGTGGCTTTCTTTGCGATGTAAAATTGATGAGTCACTCAGTGCTGTTCAATTCGAACCACTGTCCACCCATACACATTAGTGATGTATAGACAGAGGCACCGACACGTGCATCGAAGCGACATTCCACGCAATTTCTAATTGGCTTGTGATTGGATCTGGTGACCCGTAGCTTTTACCTTTATTCCATCACGGGGTGACACGAAGTATAAGTACATTACCAGTAATGTATTTGGTTTTATCGTGCGAGCGAAGCGGAACATACAAGTGCGAGCATACTGCCCTGAACTACACTTCCAGTGAACAAGCGCACCATGCAAAGCATCGAGCTCGCTTTTATAGCTTTTGGTGCGCTCAAAACTTTGAAAACACAATTATAATCAATTCTAGTATTTCAATTATTTTTATTATGTGCGATTTTGTCTTTTGCGTTAACGTGCCATTTTCTTAGTTATGTAATATTTTCCCAGAAGTCCGACATCTATACTCTGTTTCATCACATGTGAGAGCCGCATAATTAAAGATGTAGACAAAAAACAAAAGAAAAAAGAACGCGAACACGCGAACACACATTAATAATGCAATGTAACGGCGCATTCAAAATTAGTCGTTAGTTTTTTAGAGAGCAGCAGTTTCGTAGAGCGACATTGCTACCCGTTGACGATTACAAAAAGTGCAGTACAACTGTTAGCTCGGGATCTTTAACGTGCATTACGCAGTATATGTCGTACACGATCGCACGACGGTAGGATGCAGATGGGCGACTGAACCCAGGGTCCCTGCTAAAGCCCCTTGATAAAGGCGTTTTTTACAAGTACCGCCAACCATTGTTGTGGTAACGCGCAAGACACGTGCCACGAGCGGGTGCTCCGCCGCCATTCGGTTTCAAGGAACAGTCATTTTAGTGTTGGGCCGCCATTTGCCTCCAAGGGCCACTCGAGAGACGGGCCTCGTGCACTGGCACATTTGAGGTTACTTGAAAGACCAACGCAAACACATCGAGGGTATTTAGTCCCTACAGGTTCTGCAGCGTGAGCTCCATACTTTGAACGGAGCTTGCGCTCGAGCATTTCTCCACGTGCTCTGATCTGCGGTGCCACCACACACTCGGCCAACGATCCCCCACCGCACTTGGTTTAGCTAGGTTTAGCCTGTGAGCTAAATGAGCTATGCTTAGAGTATCGGCACTTTTCCCCCAGATATTGTTGTGGGCGCCGCCATCTTGGTGGTTAGTAACAAATCAAATGCAACTGCCGATCGTCGTGATTCAAAAGTGCGGTGTCAGGAAGCTCACGTAATATTGCTTTGCTTTGTCGCGAACTGTTTAATCATTTGTAGAGGACGGAAAAGCGTTTCCTGTGATTTCAGATAAAGCTTCAGATACCTGACAACCATCATTTTAAACACCAAGATGTGTATGAAGCGTAGCTTATTTAGTGCCTCTAGTTTAGCCCGATCGCACAGGCACAGAAAGAGAACGAACAGCTTAACCTCGCGCTCTTGGCGCTGCTTCAGAGGCTTCATCAGCCCGTAGCGTTGGCTGCGCTCCGAACTAAGGTAAAGCAAAGCAAATGTTTAGATATTAGGGTTTCACAAGTCAAACAAACAAAAATCACTTAACACGCCCCAATAAAAATTAAAAAAAAGAATCGTGGGTTTATTTTGACTAACTGGAGATCATTTGACGTGCAACCGAAATCTCAGATTGGCCTCCGTTGGATCGCGGGCACCTCGGCCGATATTTCAACCCAACAAATATGGATTCATGGGCCAGCGCGTTGGCTCAGAGACACTGAGACGATTTAATGCTTTGTGCTTTGTTTTAATATGTATTGCCACTTAAGAGCCACCGAGGCTGTTTTTGAAACAAAATATAGTCAAACCATTCCGACAAGCATAGTTTGATTGCGAAAATGATTTTTGCAAGTGATAGAAACATTAAAATGTTTTCGCATACGTGGCGGAATCTGAAATGGCAGAATGCATTTCATGGTGCCCATTTCATTTGGATCGCGTCGGGTATGTATACCGACGCACAGTAGAACGCGCGCAAAGGTGTGCACCCGCAGCCTCGCGCTTGTTGTTCTGACATCTCTGGCTCGCTCACTGCGGGCATCCAGGCATCTGACACCCTAGCTTCTGGCGCTTTTTCTGTCTTTCACGTGGCGTTCCAAGCGGCACACGACGGAAAATGCACATCAAGCTGTTCTTGAACACGTGTCGCCATCTGTATTTTATATTAAGAAACTACAACTCGCCGTAACTGAATGGGAAAAGCTTGAGGTCTTATAACATTCTTAACGTGTAATATATCAATATGGAAGTTCTGTAAAATGTAATATCGAAGGATGCTTCATAATTTAATGTCTCGTTTTTTTTGATTAGCTGACGTGATTCAGTTTTTATAGCGGCATAAAATAGTACTATTTTAAACTTTATTTTTTATTTTAAAATATACATTATCTGTGCAGTTTGTTGCTTACTTTTTTAATTTATTGCATCCAACCGAACGCTCACGTAAAATATCGTGGACGATGGCACGTTACAACTCGAGAAATAATTTTTTCAATATTAGAGACTGTGGTCTATTAAAAGCTGAATAATTAACAAACAACTAAAAATAACCGTAATATCGAGACATTAAAGTATTGTTGAAAAGCAGCTCTTTATTTTGACATTTACTTTATAATTGTAAGATATATAGAAAGAAAGTTATAAGCCGTCAAAAAACACCAAAACGTCATGCACGGTGGGGTTGCACCTTAAGCCGGGGTCCCACTGCTTATACATCATACAAACTACAGTCTGCATACAGACTGGAACGCGAGTCACCGCGAGATCAGTGCTTTGAATGCCGCATGGCAATGAGTTCAAGGAGAAAACTTTGGCACGCGGAATTCGAACCACGGATATTGCGGTGACGTGTGTTTGCAAACTGTCTTTTGTATGATGTATATGCTCGTGCTGTAGAACCCAGGGATCCTGGGTTCAGAGCCCCACCGCTGCCCGTTTCGATCTGGATGAGCATCGTACCGGCGTGCGGTCGTGTATCACTACTGCGTGGTGCACGTTAAAGACCCCAGGCCAGCGGTTGTACCGCACTGGCTAAATTGCTCATCTACAGCGAGTGACTCGTCGACACTTTAAAAATCTGACCAACTACACGCTGTATAAATATCCCCACAACCCATTTTTTTTTATGATGTATATGAGGAGTGTGACCCCGGCTTTGGACGTTGACCGTCAGCTGATTACTGAAGGTAGCGTATCGTCCCACCATCTAAATGTAGGCGCCACGGTAACAACTGTTCTTCTTGGTGTGTATTATTTCACTTGGCGTATAGACAGCGAACGCTTTGATTGCAAAGCTCGTGATCTGGATTGTCTATAAAAAAATAAGGCTTGCACACGCAGCATGGGTTTTACCATTAAACAACTCGCGTTATTCTTGATTGTTTGATTAATTTTTCCATTGTTCCGTAAAGAGAACTGGAGATAATAAAACGCTGTACATGCAAGCACATATCTCATGTGTTATTGTCGCTGTAGCTGTGTGTGTGCTGATAAAACGTTTGCTTATCAGCGCATAAAAACATCACGCACTTATGGCGAACGACATCTGGCGATTGATTCCCTGCGATTTCTTAATATCAGGATTACATAAATAGGAGGAGCGCAGGGTCAAACGCCAGCTTGCAAGATCGCAGTCATGAGAGCAGCACTTTCAATCCTCCTCTTGGTCGCCGTCTGTCTCGTCCTTGTCGATTCGGGTAAGTGTTGGGGCACATATTTTATTCCGGCTGCCTAGTTGAGGAACTGGCATACTGCAGATGCGGAGGAATTGATTTATTCATCTTCACTAAAAAGCGACTTTGTTGTAAGTAAATGTTTCTTATGTGCTTCTAAATCACCAATTGATAAAACATTTTTTTCCTTTTAGAAAAGTCAATGCGGAGGCACTTTCATGCGATAGTGTCACAAATTTGAAAAGAAATACGAGCGAGATTACATAATATTCTGGGAATATAATTTATTGTGTGAACAGTATACACCGAAATCAGGTACTAGTTGTCTTGATACCCGACCCAAACCCATTTTATTTTATTTTAATCTAAAGTGATTATTAAAAGCCTTTTCCAACAGCCAATCGAGTATTTAAACGTGACCTCGTTTCAACAGTATAGACCTTTCCAAAAATCGCGTTCTGCGCGCTGCCATCTCTGTCTGCTGGGCTGTGGAACGCCTTCTGAGCATGCGCTATTGCTCTGCTGTGCTTTATATCAGACGCTGCGCATGCGTCCACAGCTCAGTGACTCAGCACTTTTCGCCCGGGTGATAAGCGATGCAAAGGTCTATACAATCTCGGCTTATTTATACATTTTTGCGCGCTCTCACTGAATAACTGCCGCATCCAAATTTCTTGCTTCTAAAAACATCTCAATTTCAAAGAGGTTCCGGTTATGGTCCCTGACAGCTTGAAAAGCGTCGGGGGTTTATTTTTTTTTATTTTTATTTTATTTGAACATACTTTGTCAGCCCTCAGCAACTAAATGCCGTTCTGCAGCCAGTGGAATTGATGCACTAGCTGATAACAACACCAAAGACGAATCCTGAAAGAATGAGACTAAACAAATAAACCACTCCCGCGCTTTTTTTTTTTACGCTGTTAGATTAAAACAAGAAAATGTGACTGCTTGGTATGACAGAATAACCGTCAATGCAAGCGGTTTGGAGGCACTCGTTTGTATGTTATAAACAGTATGTTCCGTATGTCTTAAAATGTATGTTATTCGCATGTTTCATGTTTGTTATTCGCATGTTTCATGTTTGTTATAAAGCTAATAGAAAGCAGGACCACGCAAAATATAAACTATAAAATGCCTTGCACGTGACGTCATATGGCACCTTACCACCCGCGATTGCTCCATACGATGCTCCTACGCCCGCACATTTCGCAGCAATTATTTGGCACCATCGAATTCTGTTCTTCTCGGCAAGGCTTGTCGAGAAGAACAAATTCGATGGTGCGCTAAACTGTATGCTGCAGAAGGTACAAACACAGAAGCATGGTACGCAGTAGAGCCACTAAATGAGCTGCGCTTAGAGTATCGGCACTCCGTTCCCGGACATTGTTGTGGGCGCCGCCATATTGGGGCTTGTGCAGAGCAGACGCTACTGCAGATCGTCATGATTCAAAAAGTGCGACTTCCTCAGCATTCGATTCGGTGTTAGAAAGCTCATGTGATATTGCTTTTCTCTGTCGCGGACTGTTTAAACATTTGTGGAGGACGGAAAAGCGTTTCCTGTGATTTCAGATAAAGCTTCAGATAACTGGCAACCATGATTTTAAGCCACAATATGGCCAAGTGTCGTTACTCTGAAGCGTAGCTTATTTAGTGGCACTAGTACGCAGCAATAGCAGCTTATGTGACGTCAATGCAAGCCGCGTATATGTTTTTCGTCTTCTCGCGTACTAGTCGGCCATAACCCTGGTATCCACAGGGCGTAATTGCTTACCTTATAGTTGGTCTCATCGTATCATCGTAATGGTGAGCTGTACTTCCACGACACTTTTTGCGCAGTCGGAAGTCGCGATATGTCTGCCCTGCGCTGGACCTAATTGATCTTATTATTTCAGGTCATGTGGTTGAGAAGAAAGTCATTTTTTTCAATACTAAAATATATGAGGACAAGTAGTGAACGATGAATATTTCATATTCATCGCTGAAAAAGTTGTGAGACATAAATCCAAGAAAACAGCAAATCTGGGCTATTCACTCTATATTAATTCCGATAAATAAAACCAATATGACAACATGACCGTACTGAAAGCTCACATGCCACACTCTCATGTTTGGTTCGCACGTGAAATGAGTGTTCAGAACTGCAGTCACTAGCACCTGAAGATGGAACAATCACGCCTACTTCGCGTAAGAACCTCGAGTCTAAAGTCGAAATCAGTTTGGTACCGTGTGGGAAGCTTCATCCCCAAGAGTTGGTTATCGCTGCGATGAAAGATCTTTCTGTCACTGCACACCGCAGAAGTAGAATTAAACTCTATAATATCTGCGGTGATGCAAGCATATTTACATTGATTGCAGCTTACGGACGTCGACTACCCCGTGCTGAAGAAGAGAACAAAGAGAAATGCGAAAGGGCTCTTCCCTCGGCGGGAGGTAAGATCCCCTTGTTTTATTCACCAAGGCCTTGACCTACGGCATAGATGCAGTAGGTCAATTCTTGTATTTATGTTTCTGGTTAACTGTCAAGAAGAGAAGGAGAGCAACACTAATGTAAATGGCTTACGTACTTAATAATAGATCACAATTTTTTTCTCACGCTGACTCGCGGTTTCGTTTGGGACCATCTTATGAAATATATTTCCAGATACAGAAAAAAAGGTTAGTCCCTGAAATATGCGTTAGCGAATGCATGAAAGATATAATGCGCAGAGGGCTTGAAAATGCGAAGACATTTATTATAATAATCTCACTTTTGACAATTTACTTTGACAATATTTACTTAATGACTAGAGTGTGCAGTTGATCGCCAAGGTTATGTGTTTAGGAATTTTCATGTCTGAGTGAGTAATTTAACGTTACTTCAGTTACCAGGTAATATTCGCCAATATGGGTTTTAGTAGTCATTAGTGGCAGATGGGCTAGTTGGTACATCGGTTCCTTTTGACAAAAGCGCGCCCCACAAGGCAGGGACAGAAACTAAGCGACACAATCACAAGCGCTACTTTCAACTGACTGTTGATTGAAGCAACACAAGCTATTTCAACACGCCACATCGGGCTCCTGAAGATCTCGTTGAAAATTGAGACCTCGTGCAAGATTAGGTTTAAGCGCTGTCCTAATGTTTCCTTGTCACTAAATAGAGATGTGCACTTTGAAACCTCTTGAGGTTTCTCGGGAAAATAAATAAGAAAGAGTAAAGTTTAATAGTGTTTCGAATTGCGTCTGTGAAACCAGTGGATACTTTGGATGTGTCGCAAACTTGAACATGTGTATTCGCCTTGTGTGCTTCACAGAGCCTACTACGCTGTACGTACATCTGCAAAGTGATGGCCTTACCGCCGGGCTAAGGAAGCACGACGGTACCGTTTGCAATGTAAGTGCATAGTCGAAAAGAATATTATTTCAGCCATTTTCGTTTACCCCAAGAGTTGAAAGCAAAATATTGCCGCCATCACAGTTTGCAGTCAGGACCTCTCAGTTCTAAGTGTTTGTCAGCGAAGCGTGCATTTCTCCGTGTTTCTTTTTCTTAGCCCATTGTTGTAACGCAAGACAAATAACTTAAATAACTGGCGTTCTTTTTTCGTACTTGGGAATTGATTATTCTTGCTGGCAACAATTCACTCTCATTATAAAGGAATCGGATTTCAAAAAGGATAAGTGATTTGTTGTCACGGGCTGGTTTTCGCAAAGAAAGGTGCATTTTCGAGGACCGACTTTATTTTAACTTACCACTGCCTATTTTCATTTTCACTGGATGGTCCCACTGCTTCATAAAAATAACAAAAAGTATTCATATAAGAAACATAAAGTGCTCAGTAAAATGTGTCCTCTGAAAAAGAAGCCTTTAGTACCAGGAAAGGAAGGAAGCAGCCATTCTCGCTTCGAACCCCTCATGTGCCGCAATTGCCCGCCGACGTCGTCAGGTATGAGCCCAGACAAAGAAAGGGAATAATTCGGCTGGAGACAGCTAGATATTTTGTTTTGCGGTCCCTTGAACCTGTGGACTCCTCTTGCGTAAACAACGTAGAAATGCAATGACAGTTGGTTCAAACATTTTTCAGTGAAAAGACCGCTCGGCGGAACGACCGCCATTGACTAAAACGTCATTCGATGAAGCAGAGTTTGATGAAACGCCGTTTGCTAAAATGATATACGGAGAGAAAGTGAAGGAGAGAAAGATATGAGAGCTCGCGGGGACGCCAGAGCGGCAAGCTCCGATTGAAAGGATAGTGGGTAAACGCAAAAGCTAGCTGCTTTTGTCTTTATCGTTCGCGTTTGAACGCATCCGAACGCTTTCGAACTCGAGATACCGCGCGAGTAGGCAACGCTCTTGCTCACCCTGACTAAAGGGTAACAGTGGTTATACAGGGTGTGCGCGCCACTTCCGGTTCTCCTGTGTTCACCGTGTGTTTGGGTGGGTGCTCGACGACCCTTGGTGCACCAGCCAGCAATTTCGTTGTAGCTAGGCTCTAGAAATGCCCCAGTGTCGTATTTTTAAGTTGCCGATGAGTACCGGACCGAACAAGATGTCACAAGTGAAGTTTAATCCGATTATCTCGAGACGAGGGATGCCACCAACGCCGCAAAGCCTGGGTGATCGGGGGACGACTGCATTGGCAGATGGCGCTAGCCTACTTCGATGTGCTGTCAACAGATGGCGCAACGCGACAAACGCTAGACTGCAGCGCCGACGGCCGCTGGCGCCTCGTACTCGTGTCACCTATCTCCGTAGCAACGTTGATGGCCTAAAGTCACGGCACGTATAAATTCAATGTGTTGGGTGCTCTCGGAAAGAAACCTTGAACAGGAAAGCAGCCAAGTCGAAACACTAGAAAATTGTTCATTAAAGACTCGCGTCGCGCTGAAGGAAGCTTAATAAAAACTTTCGGAAGATTGTCCGCTTAACCAAGACTCGGCTTGGCGACACCTGCGGGGAAGCACGGCGCGGATCTCCGGTGTTTGGCGGAGCTGGTCCACCGCCGATGCTTTGCCATTCGCGAAGAAGTTGAACGCGTTTAGAAATTTGGGGGATTTAAGTCGTATACAGGTATCGTGGCCGCGTCTTCAGGACTACCTATAGGCAGTTTTAAAATTGCGCCCACGATACCTTCGCAAGATTTGTGATTTCATTGAGGAACAAATGCTATTCCATTTCACCCAAGGGAACATGAAGGGATGTCGATCCCGTATACGTAAATTTTAGGAGGCACCGCTGTTAGTGCTCGGTGGTGATACTTTTAAAGTATAAGCTACTCACTTTAGGGTCCTCCAAAACAAACAAAGATAGCCAACCGGAAATAAAATACTCCCACCGAAAGTTCGGTTATTATTTGATTTTTCTTTCCCTCTGCACACCCTGTATAGGGACAAACACAGCTAGCCTTGGCGTTTGCACACAATCCTTTCAATCGGAGCACGGCGCCGACGTTCCCGAGCGACCTTTTCTCCTCTTAGCTTCTCTCCGTGTTGACTAAGCACAATAGGAATGGCAGCGAGGAGGCTAACCATCGTAACCGAAGTGATGCCTTTGTGACCATGAACTGGTTCGCCACGGACGCCACATTGCAGCCAGGATAAATTTCGTTCCCAACTTTCGGTACATTGATGCGCCGCGTACTTCACATTGACGTATAAAGGTGCGAATTGCCTTCTTGTATTTCGCGGGGGACTGTCAAATCTACATCTTGGTGCGCTTAGTGCCCTGGCTGTGGTGCTACCGGTCCGGCGAATAAATGCGACGGCGGATGAAAGTTGCCATAATATGAAGCACACGAGCAAGATATGGTGAAAAGTACAATGACAGTTGTAGGAGATATCAATCACCAGAGCCCGCCATGGAGCCACCAACGCTCGAGGCTGCCGCACTCTTGGGCATTGGGTTATTACAGATTCCCCTAGGATAATGTTTTTTTTATGTTGCGATTTTTCGAAAAAAGCGCGTGTGACGCCGAATTGCCCGAGCGAGTATCATCATCACTGATTTTTCCCAATGTCAATTAGGTAAATAATATTTCATGTGTGGTGAAGTTATGCGTCTCCACGAAGAAGAAATAAAAAAAAAAGAATGGCCGGCTCTATTAATTTGCAGGAGACAGCCAACATACAAAGGGAACCGACACTTTTATCATTTTCAGCCTGTATTTCCTTAATTCGTGGTTTCTTTTCAGTATAAGGGCTTATATGTCACCACTTTATTTTTTCCTTCTATGCCCTAGTGTTTTCTTAACATGAATGTGCGAGTTCAACTAAGGCCCATTTGTCATTCCCAGAAAGACAAATAAACGTAGAACTCGCTTTGCGTCGAATTCTTTTGCCCGCGTAGTTAAGCGACAGGGCCGAACAGCAGTGAAGTCCTGTCTTAATGTTCATCTTGAGCGATACATTGAATGTCGGAACCGCGACCTTCTCGACGCAGACACGGAAAGGCACCGATGGCCGCTGCGTAAATGGAAGATGCGTCACCGATAACACCAAATAGAGAACAGAGCAGCCTGGAACAGGGTCCACCTGGACTATACCAGCGACGAGATGGGAGACTTCGGAGCCAAGCGTGCCTTCAACCGGTGTTTAGGGCGCTGAAACATCGAATTTTCCCCGTCAGATTCCAGCCACAGACGCGCGCCTGGAGTGACGACTGCGCATAGCAAAACAAGCATGGATCGATGAACGTGCTTTGGAAATAAAATAATTTCAATTATCTCCCTAACAGCGAATTATCTAAACATAAAACAGCAAATTCAGAATGTTGTGGAATAAAACATTTTATGCTATATAATCTCTTTCTCGATTTATTTTCATTGTGGTCACATCCGCAGTTGCTGGTGGTTTTGCTGCAGTCCCTTTAATCACTACTTGGACAGTGCCTGATCTGTATTATCTTACTAATTGTTCGATAAGAATTGACAAAAAACGCCAAAAATGTGCATCATAACTTTTAATTTTGCGTTACTCCTGGCGCATATAAAAACATAATTATTTCAGTAATGAATTGAAAGCACCTCCCTAAAACCCAAATTAAATAAGACAATATATGTGGTTTACGCGCATGGTACTACTGAATTGATGCACGTGGGTTGTGATGGGTTACTCCAATTTAATAAAAAATACAAAAACAGTGGACGAGGGATAGACTGCCACTCTCTTTCTAGTGGTCGTTTGTCCTAGTCATTCGTGTTTCTAGTATTTCAAATTAAAGTACGAGACTCGTTCCAAAAGTACGTGAGCTTTCTAAAAATAAAAGTAACTGATATGTTTAAGAACCAATCCGACTTTTCCATTCAAAGCAATTTCCTCTTACGCGCTGCTCTCAACACTTCATAAAGTTCAAAAATTCACACTCAAATTAATAAAAAAACTTTTGATAGATGCTACGCAGGATCTTGCAACAAATTTGCTTTCTATGTCTTTTTGTCTGTTTGAAATTCTACAACTTTGGGGCATTTATTTCAAGTTGGGGAACAGAAAATATTATGCAGGGGCCAAATCTGTGTATTAAAGTGTCTCTTGGACTATACGGCCTGCAAGTTCGCCAGCTCTTTACGCACCTCGTGCGTTGTTTTACCCTCCGAATCGTCCATGTGCTTTCGTTTTCCCCAACCTCAACCACGCCACGCTCTGCGCTTATTGAATAATATCGCTGGTGAATTTCAAGTCGGACAGGAATTGTTCTTAAAATCCCAGGTAGTACTGGGGTGCTGTATTCTTACTTGACCGAAGGCCAAATTATTCCTTGATTAAAAAAAATACAAAAAAACACATAAAACATTTTCGCCTTTTCATAAAATTATCTTTGGATTTTTTTTTATCAGCGTGGAAACAATGGGCTTTTATACGTTGTACCACCAGCTAGAGCAATGCTTTACGTTATACTGGTTTATATTTATTTCTCCTGATTTTTGTTTAATTAATTTATTCATTTTCTCCTCACTATGTATATTTTTTTTTCTGAAGAGAAAGTACAAAAACAAAGCATGATAATGTAAAGCGTCATATCCATAAAATCAAAACATTGAAAAAAACAAAACAAAAAAACAGGGCAGCCTGCAGTTTCTGGAAATGAGGATTCTCGCAGGTCCTGTTTCACGTGAGTTCATTTCCTTTCTCTCTCTACCACTCTCTTCGCTAGCACTCTTTTACAACCTATCTCCCCGTGTGGCGTGAAAGTAGGTACCGTCGTCGGCTTGAAGTGTCACGGGACTGGTGGAGACTTAACTCTTCTGTGGTGTCTCCGGTTTTTCACTTGATCTCGAGAGGGATTCAGGATCGCGCATAACGGTGGTTTGTCGACCTTGGCACTCAGAACATGCGATGTTGTTTCTGCACTTCTTGGCGAGATGGTTTCGTTTTGTTCATTTAAAGCATCATCCAGCCTTCTGAAGGATCTGTCGTTTTTCAGTGAGAGACACGGTTTCACTGCACACCTCGGTGTCATTGTTTGGCGACTTGGAGGACTCCTGATTGTCTGTTCGTTGTAGGAGTGCTGCTGCCGTCCCTCTGTTTGTCCACGACCTCGCAGGCTCTTTTGATGTAGCAGACGTAAACTGTTTTTCTTCTGACCTGTCTTTTAGGCGATGATCCGTTTTCTTTGTGCAGGAAGTCTTCTCTTTGATTTCTACTTCTACACGCAGAAACTTCAGAAGAATTGGCAGTTGACTCTGTTGACCTCGGTCTCGGTCACTGTTGTAACTCGACAGGGCAGCAGGTTGGGTGCTCAGTCGTCGGTGCTCCTCGTCGCGTACAGCAGTTCTATGGTAGGCAAGAACAAGGTCTTCTGGAAGCAGCCGAAGTATAATGGGTGCAGAAGTGTAGAGAAGGTTTCTTCGCTCACCCCAAGAAACCCTGAGCCCACAGATGTTTCCTTGCAGGTTGTCGTGCAGTCACCTGAGCCCTCGGACATCGAGCGATGATCGGATCCGCTGTCACTCCAATAGCCTAATCATGTGATCGTCGATCAACCGTTTTTCGTCGCCCAACCGGGTTTTGAGGATGTCCCGAGCGTCCTCGTAGCAGTTCGCTGTCGCTGGTAGTCCTGCAATCGCCGCAGCGGCTTCTTCATAGAGAGCAGCTCTCAACTCGTTGAACTTGACGGTCGGCAATAACACTCAGTTATTGTGGACCATCTGTTTAAACTGCTCCCAGAAGGGCTGCCACTGTAGGCTACCTCCGTTGAACCCCAAAAGCTCCAGCTTGGGGAGCTTCACTTTCGCAGATGACCCAGAGGACTTGGTACTGCTCCAGCTTGTTCGATCTGAAGTCCTGGCACCGCCTGCACTTGCGATGGTAATCTTGAAGCTCAGGTGAGCAGAATAAGCGACGACACGGTCGTTGTACTCAACAGTCCGCGCGTACTCCTCTTCCGCTTCCCCATCTGTCAGCAATGGCTCGATTGCAGCGTCTGTTTCGTTCAGTTGGCCATGTATGGTAGTGAGACAAGCGGGAAGAATCCGGAGCTCCTCTTCAACAAGCACTTCGCGTTCCACAGCCGCGTCGATCTCCGACAGTACTTTGGTGACTTGCGAGCGTTGGATCTTCCGCTTCTGTTTGAGTCTCTCCATCCCCGCGTTGTTAGGCCTCGCTGTCTTGCTTCTCCGATGTCGAGACGTGAAGCTCTGTTAAATCAACCATCAGACTCACCACCCACTCCGGTAAAGAAAATTCCCGGGTTTTGGCACCAAGGATCGAGGACGTATCTTTTTGTCTGAGGTCGACGCTTTGATCTAATAAAGCAAAGCACTTTAAAGGGGCGATGCAACAATTTTTGTACTTTGCGCAAATACCGCTTAGAACGGATCCCTGACGTTGATGACCTATGAAACACGCGTTCGTTTTTCACCCCGCGCAATAGAAGTCCCAGAAACAAATTAAAGAAAAACGAGCAGCGTTCACCCCCTCAACTCGCAGCCAGAACGAGCGGCCACGTGACATGGAATGGATTATATGCCGCCAATGTTGATCATAGCCACGCGCTGGGGTTGGCAAAGCACATGACACGCGCTGAGTTCCAGACATTGTTATGGCTCGGCTATTGTCGTCGTTGAAGAGATTGGACATGGGCCACTACCCGAATGCTTCTCGAGCTATGTAATTATCACGAGCCCAAATCGAGCGCCCACACAATGCTGGGGTCCAATCTATGAACCGCATTTAAATATCGTCACTCGGGTGTACTGCGATCCCCACTAGAGCCACTAAATAAGCTACGCTTCAGAGTAACGACACTTGGCCATGTTGTGGCTTAAAATCATGGTTGCCAGTTGTCTGCAAGCTTTATCTGAAATCTCAGGAAACATTGTTCCGTCCTCCACAAAAGTTTAAATAGTCCGCGACAGAGGAAAGCAATATTACATGAGCTTCCTAACACCGAATCAAATGCTGAGGAAGTCGCACTTTTGAATCATGACGATCTGAAGTTGCGTCTGCTCTGCACAAGCCCCAATATGGCGGCGCCCACAACAATGTCGGGGAACGGAGTGCCGATACTCTAAGCGCAGCTCATTTAGTGGCTCTAATCCCCACGTTACGTCATCAAATTTTGCAAAGAGAGATTGAATGAAAATGATCGCTTTTGTCCTTGAAATTACACCGCAACAAAGGAGTTTCTTGGCCAGTGGCGTTGCGTGCGAGTATCCTTGAGTCCCACCAGTGCCAGTAAGCTCGTGTAAAGTGAAAAACATTCCAACTGATTATCGTTGCACAGCTCCTTTAATTGTCTGACATCGGGTACAGAAATGTCAGCGTCAGATTCAGAAAGCGTTTATTGGCCTTGGGGAAGGAAGGGAGGGGATCGGACCGGTAGCTTACGAGCTTGGATCAAGGCCGGGGAAGGGGTTTTGGGGACTTATAGATAGATATGCCGTCAGCCCCGCCTTGTGGACAAAATCCAAAGAGAGGTCATGACAGCTCGACGTTTGTCAGGAGGACCCTCAGGATGAGTCCATTCCTCTAGAGCTGGTGACGTCTGGTGGTGTGTGCTTCCGTCTGATCTCTTCCAACTCCTGGGCAAGCCCAAAGTAGGTGATACTGGTCGACAGGAGTGACGGGGTCGTTACAGAAATGTCAGTGGGAGCCCGTGGGTCGCGTAGACCAGCGTGCCATGCGCGCCGGTGTGCATGCTGTGTTTGTTACGATCCTCCGGAGCAGCACCGTGTTTCCCCTGCCCAGCCCGCTCGTGAGCGGATCTACACAGGGAGTCAAGGCCGCCCTCAGGGTCTGTCTCGAGGTTTGTTTGGCTAGTTCCTTTGCCTTCTCGGGATCGTAGTCTGGCTCATCGCAGTCTTCACCGAGCTCCGGTGCGAGCGAGTACCTGTGATCTTGTAAGTGATGTTGCACACTCTTCGGCTCGCGGGGATATCTAGCTGCGCGCGAGCCTTAGAGTGAGCTTGTTCATTGCCCTGTATGTCCGCGTGGGCGGGTATCCAGGACACTTTGATGATTGTGCCGTCAACAAGTAGATCGTCGTTCGGGCCATTTTCTTCTTCCTTCTCTTCGTCCTATTGCACAGCTCGCGATCAAGCCGCCCTTTTCTGGTGTCCTCGCGCTGTCTGAACAGTTCCAACATGTATCAAGTAATTATCGGTAATTTGGAGCTCAAAACATATTAGATGATATCACGAGAAAAACATTCTAAGAAAGGTAAAAAATTTATTACTGGCTCTATAAAAAGGAACTGAATAGGAGTAATTCCGTTATATGTAACGCCTCACTTCCTTACACAGTTTGAACATGAATTCCGTGGTATTTTGGGAATGTTGCTGAATAGTGTATTGAAAGTAATATTATTTTCCAGAATCATGTCATTGGTATTCAGCCATCTGAAGATGTCTCAAAAAGAAAGGTTACAGCAAAAGCAAACAAAAGACACAAAGAAACCCGATTAATTTCCTTCAAACAAAGTTTGCAAGAGTTGTGCAAAGTACTAGCTAAGTGCATTCATATCAGTTGAACAGAAATTGTACTAAGCATTTTCTCTCAACTTTCATTGGTAATACGCAATAAATTTCACAATGCACTTCAAGTAATGACAAGTACAGTGTGGAGTTTGTACACAATGAAACCAATTGTTGTGTTGCAGCGAGGGCAATGCGTCTAATGAAGGCGTGAAAAATACAAAACAAATCTTAAAAAAGAGGCATAAAGGATAAAAATAGGCAGATTTATAAGCAAGCATAACGTGAATTTAAAGGTGCACTAAAGACGTTTCTGAGATCGTCCGTTCTTGAACTAACTTTACAGAATCTTCGCACCAAAGAAATCGGAAAAGTATGCCCATGCCACATCTATTTCCCTACTAAAATTATGATCGAAGCACATGCCAAGCGACTTTCTGAGCAGAAGAACCTGGAGCACAGAATTCAGCGGAGGAACCGGCGGCGTGACGACGGGCGCGTGTCAGCCAATCGCAAGCAGCCTTTCCAAGGGAGTGAGCTTAGGACTGGCTGACGGGCGGACGTCGTCACGCCGCCGGCGCCTCCGCTGGATTCTGTACTTCAGATGTTTCCGCTCAGAAAGGGACGTGGCACAAACTTCTATCACATTTTTAGTAGGGAAGTAAGCGTCGAACAAGCCTACGTTCTGAATTTTTCGGATGCTTAAAGTTCGTGAAATAAGTAGTCAACAAAAACAGACGATCACAAAAACGTCTTTACATTAGATGTTTCTTTTAAGAAACATCCAATGATGTTACACTTGATGTCGTTACTAGAAACCCTTGCTCACCAAAAATATATGGCAGATGTATAGATCTGTTCCGCACTTCCTTACGAGGTGGGCCATAACAGGAAAGCTGCGTTGAACGTGTGCTAATAGACAGCAAGATGGAAGCGGAGGTTATAAATTTGTCAGCACTCAAGGCGGTGATTAAACGATTGCTAGTGATGTCTCGCCATCCGAGGAAAGTAAACATGAAACAAGGGGGTGAACTGACTTATGTAAACAAGGGCAGTTGAGGTTTCTACTGACAGTTTTATATTTGTTTTCATGTTCACGAGTTATGTACGCTACAGAACAATTTTTGATTAAATAATGGCGGTGAGAACAAAGGATTCAAGAAAGCCTTGACTCAAACCAAATGCCACATGTTTCAATGAATTCATATTTCAAGCTTATATCTGCGGAACACTATGATCGTCTTTATTATAATTTACCCTTAGAAACACGATTTGGAGTTTTGCTGGACTTAGAATAATTGGAACATCTTCGTTCGTTCGATAAAAATTTACTGTCTTTGAACAGATGCAATGGTGCTTCTATGTTTTGTTTACACCAAGAACGCATTCTGCCCACAAAAAGATATTCATTGCCTGCGCTGATAACTACTGAAAAACAAATTCCGGACCAAATATGTCATTTGATATTTAGGCCCCTGGCATTACATAAAAATATTGATGTAAAAATTGAAAAATGTCAATGTTACGCGATACCCATTTCAGCCTGAGAGGTCTTCAGTACCTTCCAGCGTCAGCTACTGGACAATAGAAACGACGTTCGTTATTATAAATAAGAAGTGCGGCGAATGGGAGCATTGAGGAATAGTCCCGATTTAGCCTCTGCACAGCATAAATAATCTCTCCAGCAACGAAGGAAATGATAAATGGTACACATCGCGACACTGTTAGCGCGAACACGACATCGGCGCATTTTCGCATTTTACTTCCAAATAGTATAAGCGTGCACGCAAATTTATCGCTTACATTATAGAACTAAATTAGCTCTTTCCATAGCAACAATAACTTGGATGACATCCCTTGGTTTCAAAGAGAAAAACTGGAAAAACCGGCGATCGCTTGTTCGCGCTAACAGTGTCGCGCTCTGTACATTCAATAAATCAACACGCTCCACTCTGGTCCGGTTCCTAGCAGCCATGTTTTGCTTCACCGCAAAGCAAGCCGTAAAATGGCGCTAGAGAGGTCAGTTTTTCTGTCATAATATTCGTTTTTGTTTTTGCGCTTTTTGCGTGTGTTGGCAGTGGTCCCCGTGAAATGACCTTTGTAAAGAAGGTATTCACTCAACAGCTGGACGAGATGTTTCATGGACAGAGAAATCGCTTTTCGACCAACATGAAAGTAGACGAAGCCATGATTTTCGGCAGGTGTTGTGTTCGGTTAGCTACGCCGTGGTGCGTTCGAAAAGAAGCAAATGGTGTGTATAACTTGCTTGAGTAAGTAAATATGTCGTACCCGGTTATACATCGTTGGCAGAAAAAAAAATATTGTCCGGTTGTTGTGCCTAGTAGCGCCGAGTGGCTCTGGCAAATCCAGAGAGCGACATCGATGACGCGGAGCACCCGGTGTTTTAAAGAAAGTCATCACTTTCTGACCGAGCATCATTGCATTATTTTGACAGTTGGCCTCATACGTTAATACCTCATGAATTTGGTCCCACCGAGAGGACAAAAAAAGGCATATCCGAAATTGATACGCGCCGTCAGCTCGGTTCAACAATCCGGGGTTTACTTTAATAGAAATAAATAGAACTAACGCGGTTTTGCTCCAAAACAGGGGTTGAGCAGTCTGAGGCAGTTCAATACTTGTGTACTTTAGCCGTGACGTGTAAATTCGGGATGGGTTAAGTGGGACGATAAGAAAAAAGAAAAAGCTATAGAATGGTGGCAGGTAAGATTTCTGGGCTCGGCTTCAAGTCGACTGTTGACTAAGAACTGTCCGTGTATAACAGAAGGCAGATTTACCCAGAACCACGTCGGTCGTTCTCTTTGATTTTCTTCAATGCCAATATTCCAAGCAGTAAATGTCCGTACAGCCTTTTACAAAAGTTTAGAGCCCACCGCGCGCTTGGCCGAAGCCGGCTCGCTCCCCTGCAGCGGCGCTCTTATCATCGGCGCTCGCCATGGCTGCGAGATTTTCGGTTGCGAGGGGAACTTCGCTTTCGCCATTTCGCCATAGAGTAATATACACAAGGTAAAGAGCGGACACTGCCATAGGCCCCAGCGGCCCAGATAGACGAGTGACCGGTAGCGCTCCTAGCGGGCGGCATTAAGCATAATCTGGTTCCGGTTCCGGTCAAATTAGTTTCGGTTTCGGTTTGGGCATTTTTGCTCCGGTTCTCCGGTACCCTTCTCTCTCTCCTTCCTTCCCGCCTCGCTCCTCGACTCCCGAAGCCGCTGTTTTTTTTGTGTTTTTTTTTCTAATATTGACGCACTTTTATTTTTAAATTTTTTGGTAGAATCCGTGCAAAATGTGTCACAGAATATTTCAATTTACTTTAGAAAACAGAGGTGTATTTCTTGTTCTTTTCCTATTGTAAAACATCGAAGTTACACAATCGCCACAGACTCCTGGCTGGTGGAGCATTCTGGGGTCAACAACAGTAAGTGGTTCGAAAACATTTTATTGGACCACATCCATGTATACATGATTTACTTCAAAAGCTCTGTATGTTTTATACGAAACTGATACTCACAAAAATAAATTAATATGAAGGAGTTCGGCATATCGTACACTTCGTAATAGATTGTTTGCAGAACCAAGTTAACAAATATTTTCCACAGAGATCATGCTGAATGATTCATTCACTTTCACGCCGGCTCGGGCACGGGAAGTAAGTACAGAAATATATAACACATCGCGATCATTACCAGTCATAAGAGTATAATAAGAGTGCGAAGTACACACCGGATAGAACAAATTCCCAATTTCCGGCTAATATAAAAATCGCCAATTTGCATAGCCTCAAACTCACTGCGGGCAAGCTATTACCAAACAAGGAGAGCTCTATTCGAAATCTGACAAGATTCAACGTCCCTAAACATTCCCCGAAATTGTTCAGCAAAGAAGAATAGCTTCAGAAAAAGAGGCTAAAAAACTATGGACAGTGGATACAACTGGATACATTTTCTTTAAAATATTTTTACCCTCTATACACTATTTTCTATAGAAATTCTGTAGAAAGTGAATAAGTATTTTTGTTCGTCAGTCGTGATACACATTTGCTGGAAAAAGGGGAAACAAATGTTTGGAGTGCAAGCAGCACCGATCAATTAATAAGCGCTTTCTATTTTTGGTTTGGCAACCGCCTCCGTTAATACATTATTAACAGTTAAATCTGTCTAGTTGCTTACCAGCCACTGAAGAGTGCAACCGAACTTTGTCCGAATTCCGGTTAAGTAATCGAACATGCCAATTCAAGCGCGTATTCTGCAAAACATTTTTAAAAGCCGTTTGTGGCACTCCTCTGAGCAAAGGCTAAAACCACCCAGACTTCAAAGTGTGCGATACACGGCGGTATAGACTCCTCGAACATGTGCCACACTCTCTATTATTGGAAGAAAGTGATTTTCTAGTTGCTGAATGAAATTAAAGGCAGCCTGTGATCGTACTACTAAGTTCCCGAAGAGTTTTCCTGGCACGTGGCATGCTTCAAGCACAAGAAAGTACTGGTGAGGCCTGGTCAAGTTATCAGATTCATCCCATAGCAGCTGAGAACAGCCACAGCTGTGAATAGTCTGTTCAAGCACAAGCTTGATGCAGTTTCGGGTTTGTGTTGCAGCCCAGCATTTGTCGTATATAGCTCCAAAAGGTTTTTCAAGTGGGTCTTGCTGCAGGCGTCGTGTAAGTAAGAACTTAAAGTCATGGCTGTTTGAAAGCTCATTTCAGAGCATGAGGATACATTTTATAGTAACTTGCCACCCTATGATGGCTTGTAGCTGTCTCCTACTTTGGAACTGCCATGCTGAAATCCATCCGAGTTGCTGGTGTAGGTAATCGAGTATTTCAGATTCTCCCTTCAGAATGGCATGACGAAACTCCTGCCCTGTCTTCTTGAATTGTGAGCTATTCAGACAATCAAAAAGTATGTACATCCTATCACAGAAATGGGCTGTAGCCATGGCTGCCTCAGTAAGCTCCTTGGCATAAACAAGAAATATGATTGCAAGAAAGAGTGAGGCACTCAGTACCTGTGCGGCACGATTTACTTCCATGTTACTGAAAGGTTTTTGAAAAATGTCTCTCAGTAAGTTTCGGAGCCAACTGCAAGCTCATCTCACGGGTAGAACGATAAAGTTCAACAATATGGGACGACTCAATGACCTCATTTCCAATGCAAAGTTTCTGTGCTTGGAGATTGCTCTTGGTTGTTTTGGGGAGGTGCGGAACATGAAAGATAAAGTAAACATATTCGTTGTCAACTTAAAAAAATGGCCTATCAACGCACACACCGTTGGTTGGCCAAGCTTACGTTTGAAGCCCCTAATCACAGACCACAGCCTTTACTGTGAAGCCAACAGCTTTAGCTCCCGAATGAGAGAACTGAGGAGACTGCGTTTAACAGAAGACGTTGTTGGAGTGTGCAAAACAGCAGGCACGTAGCCAGGGGGGGGGGGGGGGCTCGCCCCCTCCCCTTGAAATCTTCCATTTTGCTGGGGCCTCCTCTCCCCTCCCCCTCATACAGCATTTTGTCATAAGCGCCCCCACCCCCCCGAAACAAAATCCTGGCTACGTGCCTGCCCAACAGTGTATGCAAGGGGCTAAGCCCACCCCACCTCCTGAAAATTTCAGAAAGCACAACAACCAAGGCTCTATCTGTAATGTTAGAAATACGTTCAACACCGTCATCTGTAAATCCAAGGACAATGTTGCGTGCAGGGACGTGAGTTAAGTGCTTTTTTAAAACTATCTCATCGAAAATCAAGATGCCCACACAATCAAGTGCAGCCCGACAGCCCGGCGGAAACAACAGCACGAACTCAAACCGATCGGCTCCACAAATTCCCGCCGAGCATGCGAGGACGCGGGCGGTCATGCGTCACCTTGATTGATGCAAAGTCGACCGAATATGATGCAGCAGAAAGCACAGACGGACGGCACGCACGGCACGGACGGGCAGAGGCCATGCAGAATGATGCAGAGGCGACGGCGTGCAGGCAAGCAGGCAGGCCATGGCAGGCGCCATTCATCACGTGGTTTTTGTGACGTATTTGATTAAAACTATTTAGTCGTTTTAATTACTTTAAATAATTCTAAAGCATAACAATTTAAAAAATAAATACTTCTCGGAGAAAGAGCTCCAATTAATATTAACCAAATTACAGAAAAGCGCCACGTAGCGGAGGGCATTAAACGCACTATCTGGGCCGCGAATCGGCTTCAGTGTCCTCTCTTTACGTTTACTATATTACTCTATGATTTCGCGTCACTTTGTTATCAAGGCGAGCGCGACGCGATGGCGAAGTTCCCCTCACTTTCAGAAATCTCGCAGCCAGCCAGCGCCGACGATAAGAGCTCCGCGGTGCGGGACTGAGCGACTGAGCCCGTCCCGGCCACGCGCGTGGTGGGCTCTGATCATTTGAAAAAGTCTATACGTGCTTCTTTTCACTCATAATGCAAGCATGTTCAGCCCTTCCTCGTGAGCGCAAAGACGGCAACGAGTGCGATGACACCTGATATAGGAAGCCTGACAGCAGCCAAAATGTGCGACACGTCACACTAGGTGCGGCCCGCACAGTTTTCAATAAATGCAATTTTGGCTTGTTTAATTTTTTAGTTGTGCACCCCTGCTCTACAATTCTACACTCCGTCCAAGTGTCAAAATCTTGAGTACTTGTACTGAACATTATTTGAACTAATAGTAAAGGTGAACTCTGATGCCATAGGGCGAGTCCACCATAAGGTTATTTGATATTGCCGGTTCCTTATTGGTAGTTTATCGTTCATGGGATCAAGCTACCGGAACGCCCAAGCATTATAACTAATTTGCTGATCGGAAATATCAGGAACTAATCTTTTCGTGCTACGCGTCTCAGACCTTATTGCAGATTTCTATTGCAAGTCGAGTCATTTATCCTTCAAATAAATTAAAATAGGACCTGAAATCATTATTCTTTTGGAACGGCTAAATGACGAAGTCAATTGAGGGCAGGATGCAGGCAGCAAGAACGTTTTTTCAACAAACCGGGATTATGAATTAAGTTTCATAACTGGGGGCTTAAGACTCTCTAACCTATTTCCACATTACGTTTTAATGAAGCGTATTGCGACTATAAGCTCGAGTGCACACGTTCATCACGTGAATGATTCTGAAGATAAGAAGCCGTTGACCGCCGGCAGTCAAACGTTTACCGTTAAACACCCGACGTTATACTTGATTGTTTGAATAATATTTCGATTGTTCCGTAAAGAGAACTGAATATAATATATCTCATGTGTTATTGTCGCTGTAGCCATGTGTGTGCTGATAAAACTTATGCTTATCAGCGCGAATAAATATCACGCACCTATGGCAAAAGACATCTGACAATTGATTACCTGCGATTTCTTAACATCAGGTTTACATCAATAGGAGTACAGCAGGTTCAAACGCCAGCTTGCAAGATCGCAGACATGAGAGCAGCACTTTCAGTTCTCCTCTTGGTCGCCGTCTGTCTCGTTCTTGTCGATTCGGGTAAGTGTTGGGGCACATCTTTTATACCGGCTGCCTAGGTGAGGAACTGGCATACTGTTGATGCGAAGGAATTGATTTATTCATCTTCATGTAAAAAGCGACTTTTTTAAATAAATGTTTCTTATGTGTTTCTAAAACAACAATTGTGAAAAAAAATTTTTTTCTCTTAAAACGGTCAATGCGGACGCGCTTTAATGCGATATGGTGTCACAGATTTGAAAAGAAATACGAGGAGATTACATAATCCGGGTACTACTTAAAGGGGCTGTGCAACGGTTTTAACGTTGAAAGAATTGCCATACTGCATTTTTTATATTGTTCATGCAAGCCCAAGTGACCAAAAAACGCGTCACCTTTCCCCGAAAAACTGCTATTCTGCTGCGTAATTGCAAGGCAAAAAACGAATTATTTGCCGATCTGCAGCGCCCGTGGCGGCTACGGGAACTAAAATGATGACGTCTCTGGAGGTACGCGGAAGTCAACAAACCCTGTCCCCCTCCGCTGCAGCACTCGCCGTCAGCCCCGTGACGAACCGTCCTTTGTGTCCATCGCTCACCGCGACCTTCGACGAGGCTAATCCTTTCTAAGTCGTCAATCGCGGAGGAAGCGGCTGGGGTTTCTAAAGAGAGTGCCCAAGGGGAAACCACGTGAACCTCCAGAGTACGTCACTCGAAAGTCGCGTGGGGAGTTGAGAGGCACTGCGACCTTCGATTTGTTTCCTTTTTTTAAAATAAGAACTAGCGCTCGGAAGAAAATGCGGTTTTCTGTTTTTCGTTCCATAGGTGACGCAGATTAATTTCCGCGGTTAATTGGCCAAAGTCTGAAAATTGTTGCACAGCCCCTTTAACTTGGTAACTACCCCAAAGGCGTTTTATTTTATTTTAAATTGATTATTAAAAGCCTTTTTCAACAGACAATCGAGTATTTTTAACGTGACCTTGTTTCAACAGTATAGACCTCCGCAAAAATTGCCTTCTGTGCGCTGTCATCTTTGTCTTAGAATACGCTGTTACACTGCTGTGGTTTATATCAGACGCTCCGCATGCGTCCACAGCTCAGTGACTCAGCACTTTTTCGCCCGAGTGATACGCGATGCAAAGGTCTATACAATCTCGGCTTATTCATACCTTTTTGCGCGCTCTCGCTGAAAACGTACCGCATCTAAATTTCTTGCTTCGAAAAACCTCTGAATTTCAAAGAGGTTCCCGTTATGGTCCCTAACAGCTAGGGAACCACCGGGCGTTGGTGAGTCCTGAGCAACTAAATGCCGTTCTGCAGCAAATGGGATTGAGGCACTAGCTGATAACAACGCCAAAGAACGAATCCCGAAGCAATGGCGGCCATCAAATAAAGCCGGGCCACACGGGCAACTCGAATGCCATTTACAACGAATGACATTTGAGCGGACAGCCAATTAGCGCGCGACACTCCGGGCGTAGCGCATTCCACGCCCGACAGATTGCGAGCTGATTCGCCGATCGCACAGATGTCATTCGTTGTGAATGGCATTCGAGTTGCCCGTGTGGCACGGGTACTAGCCACTCCCCGCGTTTTTTTTTATTTTTTTAATGCAGTCAGATTAAAACAAGAAAAGGTGACTGCTTGACAGCACAGAATAACCGTCAGTGCAAACGATTTGGAGGTACGCACTTGTATATTATAAAAAGATGATGCGAATGTCAGAAAGCGTATGTTAATTATTCGCAGGTTTCCTATATGTTACAAAAGCTAATAGAAAGCTGGACCACGCGAAATGTAAACTATGCAGGCCTTCCACGTGACGTCGAATGGCACCGTACCAGCCGCACTCGCTCCGTGCGATGCCCCTGTGCCCGTACGCTTTGCAGCAAATATTAGGCACTATCGAATTTGTTCTTCTCGGCAAGGCTTGTCGAGAAGAAGAAATACGATGTTGCGCGAAATATATGCCACAGAAGGTACAACCCACGACCGGTCGTGGTACAACCACAGGAGCATGTTAAGGAGCAATGGCAGCTTACGACGTCATGCAAGCCGTGTATATTTTCTTTTCTTCCCGCGAATCAGTGGACCTTATCCCTGGTATCCACAGGGCGTAATTACGTACCTTATAGTTGTCTCATCGTATCATCGAAATGATGAGCTGTACCTCCACGACACTTCCTGTGCAGTCGGAAGTCGCGATATGTTTGCCTTGTGCTGGACATAATTTACCTTATTATTTCAGGTCATGTGCTTGAGAAGAAATTTTTTTTAAATACTAAAATATATGAGAAGACGATGAATATTTCATATTCATCACTGAAAACGTTGTGAGACATAAACCCGAGAATGCAGCAAATCAAGGCTATTTATATATTAATTCCAATAAATAAAACCAATATGACAACGTGACCGTACTGAAAGCTCACATGCCACGCTCTCATGTTCGGTTCGCACGTGAAACGAGTGTTCTGAACGCAGTCACTAGCGCCTGAAGATGGAACAATCACGCCTACTTCGTAGGAACCTCGAGTCTAAAGTTGAAATCAGTTTGGTACCGTGTGCCAAGCTGCATCCACAAGAGTTGGTTATCGCCGCGATGAAAGATCTGTCTGTCGCTGCACACCACAGAAGTAGAATTAAACTCTTTAATATCTGCGGTGATTCAAGCATATTTACATTGATTGCAGCTTACGGACGTCGACGACACCCTGCTGAAGAAAATAACAACGAGAACTGTGAAAGGGTCTCACCTCAGCAGCAGGTAAGATCCTTTTGTTTTATTCATTAAGGCCTTGATCTACGTTATAAATGCAGTAGGTCAATTTTCGATTTATGTTTCTGGTAAACTGTCAAGAAGAGAAGGCGGTTTGGTTTGGGACCATCTTATGAAATACATTTCCAGATACAGACAAAAGGTTAGTTCCTAAAATATGCGTTAGCAAATGCATGAAAGAATAATGTGCAGAGGGCTTGAAAATGCGAAGACAATCATTACAGTAACAGAACTTTTGACAATTGACAATGACAATATTTACTTAATGACTACAATGTTAATTTAATCGCCAAGGCTCATATAGTAACTTAAATTACTCACTCCCCATTTTCATGGGGAGTGAGTAATTTAACGTTACTTCAGTTGCCAGGTGATATTCGCCAATGTGGATTTTATGTATCATTAGTGGCAGATGGGCTAGTTGGTACATCGTTCCTTTTGACAAAAGCGCCACAAGACAGGGACAGAAAGTAAAAGACACAACACAAGCTCTACTTTCAACTGACTGTTGATTGAAGCAACACAAACTATTTACACACGCAACCGGGCTTCTGAAGATCTCGTTGAAAATTGAGACCTCGTGCAAAATTGGGTTGAAACGTTGTCCTATACTTTCCTTGTCACTAAATAGAGACGTACACTAAGAGACCTCCGAGACCTCTTGGGGTGTCTCGGAAAATTAATAAGTAAAGAGCAAAGTTTAATATGTTTCGAATTGCGTCTGTGAAACCAGTAGGTACTTTGGATGTGTCGCCAACTTGAAGATGTGTATTTGCCTTGTGTGTTTCACAGAACCTACTACGCTGTAAGTACTTCTGCAAAGGACGGCCTTTCCGCCGGGTTAATGAAGCCGACGGTACCGTTTGCATGGTAAGTGCATAGGGAAAAGAATATTGTTTCAGTATTTTCGTTTACCCCAAGAGTTGGAAGGAAAATATTGCCGCCATCACGGTTTGCGGTTAGGGCCTTCGTACTCTAAGTGTTTGTCAGCGAAGCGTGCATTTTTCGTGTTTTTTTTTCTTAGCCCATTGTTGCAACGCAAGAAAATAACTTAAATAATTGGCGTTCTTCTTTTTTACATGTGAATTGATAATTCCCGCTGACAACATTCACTTTCGTTATAAAGGGATCAGATTTCAAAAAGTGACCAGGGATTTGTTGACACGGGCTGGTTTTTGCAAAGAGATGTGCATTTTCGAGGACCCACTTCATTTTAACTTACCACTGCCTCTTTTCATTTTCACTGGAAGGTCCCACTGCTTCATAAAAATAACAAAAATATACATATAAGAAAAAAAGGGCCCAGCCAAAAGTGTCGTCTGGAAAAAAAAAATCAGTAGTAGGAAAAAAATGGCCGCAGCCATTCTCGCTTCGAACCCCTCATGTGCCACAATTGGCCGCCGACGTCGTCAGGTCTAAGCCCAGACAAGTAAGGGGATAATTCGGCTGGGGACCGCTAGATATGTTGTTTCGCGGTCCCTTGAACCCGTGGACTCCGCTTGCGTAAACAACGTAGACATGCAGTGACATTTGGCTTAAATGTTTTTCAATAAAAAGACCGCTCGGCGGAACAACCGCCATTGACTAAAACGTCATTGAATGAAGCAGCGTTTGATGAAACGCCGTTCGCTAATATGCTATACGGAGTGGAAAAAGGTGAGAGCTCGCGAGGACGCCAGAGTGGCAAGCTCCGATTGAAAGGATAGTGGGTAAACGCAAAGGCTAGTTGCTTTTGTCTTTATCGTTCGCGTTTGAATGCGTCTGAACGCTTTCGAACGCGAGATACCGCGCGAGTAGACGACGCTCTTGCTCACCCTGACTGGAGGGTAACATTGGTTATACAGGGTGTGCGCGCCACTTCTGGCCGCCATGACAGGGAGAGAGAAATACTTCCGGTTCTCCTGTGTTTACCGTGTGTTTGGGTGGGTGCGAGACGAGTCTTGGTGCACCAACCAGCAATTCCGTGATAGCTACGCTCTAGAAATGCCCCAGTCTCGTACTTGTAAGTTGCCGATGCGTACCGGCCCGAACAAGATGTCACAAGTGAAGTTTAATCGATTGTCTCGAGGCGAGGGACGCCACCGACGCCGCGGAGCCTGGGTGATTGGGGGACGACGGCATTGGCAGACGGTGATAGTTTAAAGGGCAACTCCGTTCAATTCCAAAAAACTTAGGCTTACATGTGATTCCATTTTCCAAATCACTACTAAACAGCCCTACGTCTTCAGATTCGCGAAATGTGGAATAATATTTCTGTAATCTTAGTTTAAACATCAGCAGATACCGAAACCGAAACTTCGGTTGCGACAGGCAACATTGATCTCGTGTCGTCAGAGTCATGTCCACGTCACGCCGAACCACGTGGTCCGGAAGGTCACATGATCATCTATGCGACGGCGGGTGAGCGTAGAGCGAAGAGCAAGTGTCGCCTGCTCCGCAATTTTCGCCAATGTAGTTTGCTACGACATCCAACGACGTCTGCACCCCTGCGGCACCAGCTTGCGCTTCAGGTTGGAATCTCGACGGAGGTGCCCGAAATTTGACGCGGGCTTATTGTCACAACGGCGCCGTGTAACCGAGATCTCGGTTACACATCACAAGATCCCCAGGTGGTCCAAATTAATCATCAGGCCTCCGCTTGGGCGTGCCAGATGCCCTTCGTAGGTCTGGCACATAAAGCTCCAACTTCACATTTATTTTACGAAAAATAGCTAAGTCTTTGCGCCTGGTTTCTACATGCGCGAGACATATATTCTCGCACACTGGAAAACGCCCGGCGCGTAGTGCAACCGACGCGGTGGTCATTTGACCATCCATGTGTCTCCTGCTTTAGTAGCCTGAATTTTGTGCCTTTATGAAGCTGTACGGCAGACTATACGTTTGTTGTCAATAGCAAAATAGCCAGCGTAAATTATGAATGCCGTGATGGGTATGCTTGAGTGCACATTCATTTGGACGTTTTTTGGTATTTAGCTGATAACAGCAAATTAGTTAGTATCATGAGCGCAAGCAATCGGAGCAGATCATTGTTCTGCGATTTGGCTACAACGGCTTCCCGGAGTTCCGTCGGCAAGGAATGTCCGTCCATGCATTCATAGGCGCACTGTCGTGTGGAAACTTGTGAAAGACAACTCCCGGGCTGGTCGACTGGTAGTTCGAGCAGGGAGCTACACAGCAACGTGAGCCTATGGATCTTTCGCGAGGCATCGGTAATGCGGCCCGCGCCCGTACCGTAAAGAAAACGTCGTTCTCAAACTACAACAGCGGCGAAGCGAAACAGACTGCTCCCACTTACCAGCTGTCGTCTCCGAGAGGCGCGCAGGGCAGCGCAAACTAGCGCATCCGGGCTATGGTGATCACGTGGACGCCGTTAAGCCAACACCTGGGGGGGGGGAGAAACTCATGACGTTACCATGAGTTTCTGAGAAGCAAAACAAACAAAACATGAGAATGACGTAGACATGCCTCTGACGTAGTGGCTCAATGTTGGCTGCTCCAACTCCGTGGTTGAGTCTGACTGCGCTGTTGATTGCGGCGCACGTCGCACGCTAGAGTTGGCAGATTTCGGCGACTTAGCTCATTTCAAAGTTTGCTGGCCAGTTTATTAAATATATAGACGGAACTCGATCGTAATATTTGACATATGGTCGTCCTAGATGATACTGAAGAGAGCTGTATAGTCTTCTCAATGTCCAAAATGAAGCAGAGTTGCCCTTTAATTTGAAGCGTTGCCAACAGATGGCGCAATGCGACGAACGCGAGACTGCAGCGCCGGCGCCGCTCGCGCCTCGTCTGTTAGGCCATCACGGCACGTATAAATGCAATGTGTAGGGTGCTCTGGGAAAGAAACTTTGAATATGAAGGCAACCAAGTCAGAACACTAGAAAGTTGTGCATTACAAACTCGCGTCGCGCTGAAGGAAGCTTAATAAAACGTTTCGGAAGATTGTGTGCTAAAACCAAGACCCGGTTCGGATTTAGCACATCCGCCAGGCACGGCGCGGATCTTCAGCGCCTGGCGGATGTAGTCCACCGCCGATGCTTGCCATTCACGAAGTAATTGAACGTGCTTAGGGATTTGCAGGATTTAGTCGATATGTATCATGGGCGCATCTTCTGGACTACCTATGGGTAGTCCTGAAAATGTGCCCACGGTACCTTCGCAAGATTTGAGATTTCCTTGACGAACAAAGTCCTTTTCTTTTCACCGAAGGGAACAGGAAGGGATGTCGATCCCGTATACGTAAATTTCAGGAGGTACCGCTGTTAGTCCTCGGCGGTGAGGCTTTTAAAGTACGAGGTTCTCAATGAGGGTCCTCCAAAACAAACAAAGATAGCCAACTGGAAATAAAATACTCCCACCGGAAGTTCGGTTATTATTTGATTTTTCTTTCCCTCCGCACACCCTGTATGGGGACAAACGCAGCTAGCCTTGGCGTTTGCACATAGTCCTTTTAATCGGAGCCCGGCGCCGACGTTCTCGAGCGCCCTTTTCTCCTCTCAGTTTCTCTCCGTGTAGACTAAGCAGAGTAGGAACGGCAGCGAGGGGCTAACCCTCGTAACCGAAGTGATGCGTCCGTGACCATGGACTGGTTCGCCATGAACGCCACATTGCAGCCAGGATAAATTTCGTTCACAACTTTCGGTTCATTGATGCGCCGCGTACTTCAGATGGACGTATAACGGTCCAAATTGCCTTCTTGTATTTCGGGGGAAACTGTCAAATCTACTTCTTGTTGCGCTTAGTGCCCTGGCTGTGGTGCTACCGGTCCGGTGAATAAATTCGATGGCGGATGAAAGTTAGCATAGTATGGAGCCCACGAGCAACATACGGTGAAAAGTACAATGTCAGTTGTAGAAGATATCAATCACCAGAGCCCGCCATGGAGCCACCAGCGCGCGAGGCTGCCGGCACTCTTGAGCATTGGGTTATTACAGATACCCCTAGGATACTGATTTTTTATGTTGCGAATTTTCGGAAAAAGTGCGTGTGACGCCGAACTGCACGAGCGAGTATCATCATCACTGATTTTTTCCGATGTCAATTAGGTGAAGAATAATTCGTATGCGGTGACGTTATGCGTCATCACGAAAAAGAAATTTATAAAGAAATGGTTGGCTTTAACAAATTGGTTGGAGACAGCCAACATACAAAGGAAACCGAAACTTTTATCATTTTCAGCCTGTATTTCCTTAATTCGTAGTTCCTTTCCAATATGAGGGCTTATATGTCACCACTTTGTTTTTTCCATTCTATGCATTAGTGTTTTTTTAAATGAATGTGCGAGTTCAACTTAAGGCCCATTTGTCATTCCCAGCAATGTAAATAAACGTAGAACTCGCTGTTACGTCGAGTTCTCATGCCCGCGTAGTTAAGCGAGAGGGCCAAACAGCAGTGAAGTCCTGTTAAATGTTCATCTTGAGCGATACATTGAATGTCGGAACTGCGACCTTCTCGACGCAGACAACTAAACGCAAGGAGGGCCGCTGCGTAAACGGAGGATGCGTCACCAATAAGCGAAAATGGAGAACCAAGCAGCCTGGAACAAGGTCAACCTGGACCACACCAGGGGCAAGATGGGAGACTTCGGAGCCAAGCGTGCCTTCGACCGGTGTTTAGGGCGCTGAAACATCGAATTTCCCCCGTCAGATTCCAGCCACAGACGCGCGCCTGGTGTGACGGCTGCGCAAAGCAAAACAAGCATGGATGAACGTGCTTTGGAAATAAAATGATTTCAATTATCTCCCTAACAGCAAATTATCTAAACCTTGAACAGCAAATTCAAAATGTTGTGGAATAAAAACATTTTATGCTATATAATCTCTTCCTTTCTCGATTTATTTTCATTGTTGTCTCATCCGCAGTCACTGGTGGTTTTGCTACAGTCACTTTAATCACTACTTGGACGGTGCCTGATCCGTTTTATCTGACTAATATTTCGATAAGTATTGACAAAAAACGCAAAAACATTTGCATAATAACTTGTAATTCTTGCTTTACTCCTGGCGCAATTAACTACATAATTATTTCAGTAATAAATCGAAAGCACATCCCTAAAACCAAAATAAATAAGGCAATATGTTTGGTTTACGTGCACGGTACTTCTGAATTGATGCGCGTAATTGTGAATGGGTTACACCAATTTGAAAAAAAAATACAAAAACAGTGGACGGGGACAGACTGCCACTCTCTTTCTAGTGGTCGTTTGTCCTAGTCATTCGTATTTCTAGTATTTCAAATTAAAGTACGAGACTCGTTCCAAAAGTAATCGAGCTTTCTGAAAATAAAAGTAACTGATATGTTTAAGAACCAATTTGACTTCTCCATTCAAAGCAATTTCCTCTTACGCACTGCTCACATCGCTTCTTCAAGTTCAAAAAGTCACACTGAAATTAATTTAAAACAAATTATAAATGCTACGCAGGATCGTTTTCAAGAAATTTGCTTACTATATCTTTTTGTCTGTCTGAAATTCTACAACGTTGGGGCATTTCATCTTGGGGAAGAGAAAAAATTATGCAGGGGCCAAATCTGGGTATTAAAGTGTCCCTTGGACTATACGGCCTCTAAGTTCGCCAATTCTTTACGCACCTCGTGCGTTTGTTTACCCTCCGAATCGTCCACGTGCTTTTGTTTTCAGCAATTTCAACCGTACGCCACGCCTTGTGCTTATTTAGAGAATATCGCTGGTGAATTTCAAGTCGGACAGAAATTGTTTCTAAAATTCCTGGTAGTACTGGGGTGCTGTATTCTCACTTAATCAATCGCCAAACATTCCTTCTTAAAAAAAAAAACACCTCCGTTTTTTGATAAATTTATCTTTGGATTTTCTTTTTATCAGCGTGGTAACAATAGGCATCTATACGTAGTTCCACTAGCTAGTGAAGTGCTTCATGTTATACTGGTTAATATTTATTTCACCTGATCTTTTTCAAATATATTTATTTATTTCCTCTTTATTATATGTATTTATTTTTCTGAAGAGAACGCACAAAAACAAAGCATGATTATATAAAGCGTTATATCCATGGAGTCCGAATAATAAAACAGAAAAAATAAAACAGGGCAACCTGCAGTTCCTGGAAATGATGATTCTGGGAAGTACTGTATCACGTGAATTGACTTCCTTCTTCTCTCTAGCACTCTCTCCGCTAACACTCTTTTGCAACCTATCTCTCCGTGTGGCGGAAAAGTAGATATGTATCAGGTAATTATCGGTAATTTGAAGCTCAAAATCTATAATATGACATCACAAAACACATTTTTAAAGAGCAAAAAATTAATTACTAAGTTTTATAAAAAGGAACTGATTAGAAGTAATTGCGTTAGATGTAAAGCCTCACTTTCTTGGAAATCGTTGTATAAGGCGCAAAAACAACGGACACAAGAAGGAAAACAGACATATAAGGCGCCTGTATGTCTGTTTTCTCTCTTGGGTTCGTTTTTTTTTTGCGTCTTACACCATGATTTCCAACGTTCACCAACTAGCCCAACTACAAGTTTTTCTACCTCACTTCCTTGCACGGTTTAGACATGACTTCCGTGGTATTTTTAAGGTTGCAGAATTGTGTATAGAAAGTAATATTATTTTCCAGAATCATTTGATTGATACTCAGCCATCAGAAGATGTCCCAAAGAGAAAGGTTACGTAAAAGCAAACAAAAAACACAAAGAAACCCGAGTTAAGTACCATCAAATAAAGTTTGCAGAAGTTGTGCGAAGTACTAGCTAATCTGCATTCATATCTGTTGAGCAGATATTGTAATAAGCATTTCCCCTCAACTTTCAATAGAGGTAAAACGCAATACAGTACACAATGCACTTCAAGTAATGGCAAGTGCAGTGTGGATTTTGTAAACAATGAAACCAATTGATGTGCTGCAGCGAAGGCAATGCGTCTATTGAAGGCGTGAAAAAAAGACAAAAATAAATCATCTTAAAAGAAAAAGGCAGGAAGGATAAAAGAGAAAGATTTATAAGCAGGCATAGCGTGAATTTAAAGGTGCACTAAAGACGTTTCTGAGATCCTCCGTTCTTTGAACTCATTTTACAGGATTTTGGCATCAAAGAAATCGGAAAATTATGCCCATGCCACGTCTATTTTCCCTACTAAAAATGTGATCGAAGCTCATGCACAAGCGCCTTTCTGAACGGAAGAATCTGGAGCACAGAATTCAGCGGAGACACCGGCGGCGTGACGACGGGCGCGCGTCAGCCAATCGCAAGCAGCCTTTCCGAGAGAGACGGCTTACGACTGGCTGACGCGCGCCCGTCGTCATGCCGCCGGCGCCTCCGCTGGATTCTGTACTTTACATGTTTCCGCTCAGAAAGGAACGTGGCACAAACTTCTATCACATTTTTAGTAGGGAAGTAAAAGCGGCACAAGTCATACGTTTTGGAATTCTAGGATGCTTGGAGTCCGTAAGATAAGTTGTCACCAAGACCAGACGATCTCAGAAACGTCTTTAGTTCACCTTTGTCTTTTTAAGAAACATCTAATAATAATAATAATAATAATAAATATTATTATTATTATTTTATTTGTACACGCATTTAACAAGGCAGATACACGGGTCTGTCAAAGCCAAGACTTGTGGGACAGCACCCTACAGTTCTTGCTTGAAAGAGTCCCCAAAAACAAGAAGTTCAAAACTCAAACTCAACTACAGATACAGAACAATGCAGGTGATGATGGTGATTCCAATACATGCACACAGAAATATACAGACACAACTTCTCCCTAATACCTTGAAGTGATTTTTTAATGTTTTTAAAGAGCCCACAGCATAGATATTATCTGGTAAATTGTTGAAAATAAATGGAACGTAAAAATTTCGCACTCTTTTTCCGTAGTTTGTTTTTACGAAAGGCACTTCAAACCGCTCAACACGCCGAAGAAGTCTACATAGGACACGAGGTATCTTAAAAGTATCGCTCGAGATGTATTTTAGAACAACGGTGTGTACAAGTAAAGAATTAAAAAAGACAAACCCAAGCATGTTAGCATTTCTTCTTCAGTTTGTGACACTGCACCGTACACAATACTTTTAAATATTCCTTTCAAAACTGGGTCAATTTGTGAACAATAATAATAATA